>NW_024121321.1:33729471-33736655 GCF_016745375.1 Pimephales promelas | reverse complement strand
CTACTTGCCCTCATGTCTTTCCAAACCTGTGAGACTTTCTTTTTGCTGTTTTTTTCTTCTTTTGTCCTTCTCTGAAGAAAGTTATACAGGTTTGAAACGCCATGAGGGTGTATAAATCATGATTTTTGGGGGGTACTATTTCTTTAAATTCACTTTTCAAAAAACTTTTGCTGATAATTTACTCACCCGCCATGTCATCCAAGATGTTCTTCAGTCGAAAAGAAATGAAGGTTTTTGATGAAAACATTCCTGGCATTTTTTCTCATAATGCACTTCAATGGGAACTAAACGGTTCAAGGTCCAAAAGACAGTTTCATGTGCAAACTGTTGAAAGGTCTTTAAGCGACACCAGACGATGAATAAGGGTCTTATCAAGCGAAACGATCGCTCATTTAAAAAATAAATAACAAAGTTTAAGTTTTATAAGCTCAAATGGTCGCCTTGCTCTGTTCTGTGATGCGCGTACGTGACTCTCCTGTTATCAAAATGAATGGAATCTTTTTTCGTGTCATTTGTTCATCAACGAACGAAACGAACGAGTTGACTCGGAAAAATGAACGAGTTTGAAACAGGAGAGTCATGCATCACAGAACAGAGCAAGGTGACCATTTGAGCTTATAAAACTTAAACTTTGTATTTATTTTTTTAAAATGAGCGATATTTTCGCTTGATAAGACCCTTATTCGTCGTCTGGAATCATTTAAAGCCCTTTGAACAGTTTGCAGTTTGCACTGAAACTGTCTTTTGACCGTTTGGTTCCCATTGAAGTCCATATATGGAGAAAAATCCTGGAATGTTTTCATCAAAAACCTTAATTTCTTTTCGACTGAAGAAAGAATGACATGGACATCTTGGATGACGTGGGGGTGAGTAAATTATCAGCAAAAGTTAAAGTGAACTACTTCTTTAATATTAACATGCATAAGCTCATCAATATGCTAAATTAACATTACATCGGCTAAATGTCTGTTTAATTATGCCATGCTCTCAGCAGCCAGACCCATTGTGGTTGACACAAACATGTTTGTCCTTGTTGCAAGTTAACCAGTATTCATTCTAGGGTAGGTCATATGTATTTTTTATCCAGTTTAAGTTTGATTTGGATACACAGATCTGTATACACCTGCATCAATGTTAAGCCAGATTTGCCATTCTGTATATGGCAGATTTATATCAGTTTAGACAATGTTTGGCAAAATAAACCCATAAATAGTAATTTTGCACAGATGCAAGATATGAATAGACAGCTAAACCTTTAGAAGTTCTTCCATGGCTCCAAAACTGTCCTAAAATGGACAAAGTGAAACGCTGCTCAGTAAATATTTAGAAAGCTTCCCCTGAGCCTTGTCTGCATGTGTCTGTGTGAGACAGACAGATTGGGCTAAGTAACTGTGGTGTATACAACATAAATTTATGGGATTGTGTTTGTGATTGTCTTAACACTAAATATGCATGCTACTGCTTGTACATAGAGCAAGATAGTCTTTGTGTGCATTGCAAGAACGTGATTGTGTTTGTGTATTGGAGAAGGTTAGCAGCCCAAGCAAAGGCAAGTCATTACAGCGACGCTCCCAGTTTTTTTGGCACAAATACTGCTAGCTCAATATTGCCGGCTGTGAGTTGTAACTTGCTCAGCAGCAGCCTCTAAAACAGAAGGCGTTTATTTTGTTTCAGCTGCCACACCCAGCAAAAGTGTTTTTTCGGCTGAGGCAAGATGGCATGCTGCCTTATAACAGTGCAAGCCCTAAAGCACTGGAAACCCCGGTCTCTATTAATATCACCGAAGATATTGATTAGCATTATTGGAAAAAATGCTGAACTGGTTGACCAGACAATGCATTGATCCTTGAGCGCCAACAATTCTTTCACCCTGCCTGAACAACAAAACATATTGGTTCACCAAAGATGACCGTCTTCCATATTACCTTTGCCTTTTGTTCTTAAAGGAGTACACCCAAAGGTGATTGTGACGATTTTCTTAACCGCATTTTGTTTCAAACACAGAACATTGACGTTTATTGAAAGTGGATGAAAACGGTTAAGCTCCAAATTGCGCCATAAAAGACTAATTTTGAAGTGTTTTCAATGATTCGGTTCACAAATCCCAAATGTTTCATTCATGAATTTACAAATTCTCAAGTTCACCGACTTAAGAGCGCAGAAATCATTTAGACTACTTTTATAGTGCTACTTTTCCCCCAGTCCTCATTTATGGCACTTTTCCACTACACATTACCAGTTCGACTCGACTCGACCTGGCTCGGCTCGCCTTTGTTTGGTTTTCCACTGTGTAAAAGTTGTACCTGTTCCTGCTTTCGGGTACTTTTTTTGTACCACCTCCGGCAAGGTTCTGAGCGAGCTAAGGCGATACTAAAATGTCATGTGAAAAAAATGTCGACTGCTGATTGGTCAGAGAGAATCATCACTTCATCATTATTTAAAATCATCATTATTTATTTTTGTATTAGGTGTACAACCCCCCCCCCCCCCAACTTTCATAGATAGCATAAATAATTTAAATAGAAAAAGTATCGAAATCGCAATTCTTGACTTGGTATCGGTATCGAAACTATAATTTTGGTATCGTGGCAACACTATTTAGAACGCAAATAAATCTCGGACTCGTCGTCTTCTTCCTCGTCTAATTTATTTCATTCTACATACGTCATCTGGTTTAACTGAAACGATTGGCTACGAGCTACGTACAGGCGCATTTGCTAGACATTCGTAGAACCCAATAAACGTCTCTGGACATTCGTAACCCACGCCTCAAATACGAGAAAATTAACGTGTGGTTCCCAGACCACGTCTAAATGTCAATGAGACGCAGTCTGACGTTAGCCAGGCTAACATTAACCATTGTGGCAGAATGTCGAATGTTTTTATTTGAATTATTTCAGGTTTCATTTCATATTACCTTTTGAGGCATTCAAGCAAGTGAAATTTACGATTAAATGACCTTTATGATTAAAAATCAAAGCACTAGGACTACCAAATTTGGTGCTGCTGCTACCATCTGTAGTGGCACCAGTGCTACTGCTCTTAAATATTAGTCCAGACTAACATCCAGCCCTGAAATGGGAAAAAAGAGAGATCGACATGAGCAAGTGATTTCATTTTTGGGGTGGACTTGTTTTATATACTCTGCCTGACTTGAGGGATTCAGTCTTCCTCAGAGAAGGTTCTCTCGGGACGTTCTGCAAGTGCTCTGCGCCTGTTGCCAAAATGCTAAACGCAAAAGTCCTTGAGGAATCGCTCCGCCCACACAGTGACCTGGCCCCACCCGTAACCCATCATGTGACCAAGCCCAAAAATCCCACACTTCCAGTTCCCACCACCGCCTGCAACATTTATTTATCTTTCCGTTTGCTTAGATTTCCGTTTATTTATTCACTTTTTTTATTTAACTTCGCCTCTCATGCACAATCCCTCCTCATTGACGTCTGCATGCACATGTGCGACCTGTGGGCATGCAGAGCCAAGCCATGGGGAACGAACCTCATTCTGAAACGAGTTGAAATGAAGGTCAGGGGAATTCAGGAAAAAAGCGCCAGCAAGTAACAATCAGACAGCCAACCTGTGCGACGCCATCATAACGAATAGTACCACTCATATCTGAAGGCAAAGCCGCTTTGCTTCAGTTCATCGTGAAACTTTGAAAGTGAATAGTCTGAGTGGCATGGTGAGTCATAGTTATGCCTAGTCTAAGGCACGCAGAATTCTCTGGAAAGCTCAGGAGACTTCCTTGGAATTGGAGTGTCTGTCATCAACAAAGCTCTTCATATTCAGAGGCTAATTTGATAACAGTTAACGCTGCCAGCTAACAAACTTCAAGTTTGTCCCGAGTAAACGATGAACATAAAAGAACAGAAAATATAATAAAAGTGTGAAGTGTCCATGTTGACTTGGTGATAAGAGTCACAGTGGGTAATATATTAAATTATGACCACAGCTGAAGTTTCTCTCACGTAGACATGGGCTGGGCGTGTGAACTTGAGTGAAGAACATTGGTGGTGGTCAGCTGAGACAGCGTGGCTGGTTTTGTTCTGGTTTAATGAAGCGTGGCATCACATGATGCCAATGCGGACTACATGCTGCCCATGTTAGCTCTGTCTACAGATCGGATCGCAGCGTGATGAAAAGCTGCCACCCCCTCAACACAAGACCCTAGACATGCATCTCCACAACCATCAAACAGATCCAACACCTGATATTCCTGCTCATCATAATTTTCCCACTTTAGTAATGCTATTTCCATCTAATAAGCAGTTTAAAAAGCATCCCGAAATCCCCATGCGCATCTCCAAGCACTCTGCATGCAGTCCCAGAACAGACAAGATAATGCAATCAATCCATTTGAAGCTTTTAGAAGAATAACGTGACAGAGCACACATTTCACACCCACACTTGAGAATGATAGATGGACAACTCTCAACGCGATAATCAGCATTTCCTCTCACATATCAGCTTATCTTGTAGAGGGAGGTATTGTGTACCACAAAAGCGGATTGCAAAAACATCTCGACCTCATCCCTTTTTCTTGTCCTGGAGAGAATTGTGAGTCAGTACCTCAGAGAGGTGTTGTTAGCGAATGATTATTCTGGACTTAAGGGACGGGTGCATTTCATATGACCTAAATTCAGAAACCAGCGCAATGGCTTTTCAATGTATCCTTAGATTCCAAGGGAGACACAAATCTGTACAATAGATCTGACCTACATCAGTACAATTGTCTAGTTTCATAATAAAACACAGTCAACACCAAAAAAAAAAAAAAACCCTTAAAGGGATTGCCTACCCAAAATTGAAAATTTGGTTAAGTTGGTCTGAAAAAAAATTCTGAATGCTTAACAAACAAAACAAAAACATACATCTAAGAGGATAGCAGGCACTGATTTTTACTATCAAGCTTCATAAAAACGCAACTGGTTCGTCTTGCAACTAGTTTGCTATGTGCATATGCATGAATGATGTTGAAATCAAACAAAGACTTTCAACAAACTTATCAAGAACCAGGTTTCGGGTTGAAGAACAGCCTCAGCTACCATTGACTTGAAACAATTACATGCCACAAGCTTTTGTGTTTCACAGAAGAAAGGAAATCATAGTTTACAACAACATGAGGATGAGTAAATTATGACAAAATCTACATTTTGGGGTGAGCTATCACTTTAAAATCATGTCAGACAACAATATTTTTTGTGTTTTGAGTTAAAAAAAAATACCCTAAACATATATTTTCGGGGGTTTCAAGACAGAAAGAGAAAATGACAGAATTGTCATTTTAGGATGGACTATCCCTTTAAGAAACAGACCCTAGACTCAGAAAACTCAGTCCAGCAGCAGCACAATGCCATAATAGAGTCTTTTGTCTTATTAATAAGACCTTTAAAGAACAATGCCATCCTTTCGGTGACGGATGGACGAATCCCCACGGCGAGTTTTGCGAAGGCTACAAATATCGCAAAGCTCCTTCCGTGCAAAGAGCCCGTCTCTGTTGACAAATGAAGAGCTGCTGGAATACACATGAAGTCCAGCAGGTCAATGTTTAACTGCATGCATGTTACACATTACACACGTGCTTAAACATTTACGGTTTACTACTTTACTTTCTCGTGAATTATGCAAAACACTGGTGTATATCATGCTTCACTGAAACTGACACTAGTGGAATATGCATGTGTCGAACGCTATGATAAGATTATCTCACACATTTCACAATCTGATCGGTGCATGCGAGAGAGAAAGATCAACGACTGAGCTAATGGTGATGATAGAAAAGTGTCGGTGTTGACGAATTTAACACTTCACAATTTACTGTAAAAGAATGAATTCTGAGAAGGGCTCACACATCTGTCTTATACATTTGCATAGGGGTGGTGGACATTAACTGCATTAAAATACAGGTCTATCGCACTGGTACGAAAAGGAAAGCAGACATAAAGCTATTGAAACATAGGAACATTTTGACCAGCCTATGTATACAGTGAGATATCGTTAGTTATAGTGCTGTGATGATGATACTCACCCCATGTGCGATGTCCGGCAGAGAGAATAAGCGCGTGCCGATGTTTTTAATCTTCATTTACAAAGTTTACATGAAATTCCGTAATTCCTAATCGCTTGATCGAGCCTTCAATGATCCGTTTGGGAGAGCCCCAACAATACAAATGATTTAATACAAGTCAAAACTTTTGCGGAGTGATTTCTTCAGATCATTAGTACAGCCATGGTTAAGATAAATGTCAAAAAAGCTAGAAAAAATACTGTGAGTTTGCGTTAACGTCTCTAGTACGCGTCCGTTACTGCTGAATTTTTTGTTTAATAGAAAAAAATCGTTAATTCCTCGAGCTGTTCGCAACAACAGCCTCGCGATCTGTGCGCGGCGACGTACACACACACACAGGCGCGCGCGGGCGCACGCACGCGCTCAGCAAGCGTGGAGCTGTAGGACGCCTGAATAATGATTAGCACACCCTTTAATTTGCCTGTTAACGAAAATAAATGTATTACAAACAACATTTATAATTGAAGACGATTTTCTCCACTCGATGTTCAGGATAAAAAAGTCACATTTATTGTAATATTTTAGTTTCTCTCTCCCCAGGGTAGAAATGAGGTCCAGATGTTTTGGGGTTGTTTTTTTTTTTTTTTTTGGTTCCACCTCCTCACTTCCTCTCTGAGTTGACTTTGTTTTGCCTCTTTTTCACACAGATTGACATGTGATTGGCAGAGACCTATTGATTTTCCTACTATTTTTCAATATGGCTTAATTAAACGTTTTATAGCAACAAAGGGAACAATACATATGAATGCTTCAATGTTGAGATCTAGTGGTGAAGAATCAAGTAACTTTGGATTGATATGGACTGGATTGCTATCTGTTAGGGAATGTCCATTGTCATTTTTCACTTCTATAATTGTAGATTGTGGGATTCACAAACTTCTGAATGCTGATGTATGTGCCCTGAACAACTATGCATTTGCACTTGGCACCTCATGAGAATGTTTTTTGGCAGGAAATTACACATGGTTTCCCGTCATACGCATTGCCCATCAGCTGATGAGTTAACAATCAACAATAAAATCATCTTGTTTCAGTGATACCTTAATGTGGTCAGGGGAAAATCATACGTCTCATTTGCCATCTGCTCATACATATGTTAACCACCTTTACTGATTCA
>NW_024121321.1:33596971-33724471 GCF_016745375.1 Pimephales promelas | reverse complement strand
TGAACAGTTAGACACCCTTTTGATTTTTTTTTACACAGAAACACTCACTATGGTGAGGTGTCTGTTCTTCCACTTCTTCCCCTTCAGTCTCAGCCATTACTGAAAAAGTAAATAATGGCACCTGGAGTCAAGATGGCTGATCTCTTCCTCCTAATCATCCATTAGTGGCTTAAGTGTCAGTCGCGCCACATGTCTAGCAGAGCTCACAGGTTGAAATCCCTCACGCCCCCCTCCGCTCATACCTTTTATCACCTGCTCATTTTCTTTTTTATAAGACCAGCTTTGTTTTTTGTGGAACGGTGCTTACACCATTTCATGGTTTTGCACAGCTGCATTCATGATGTTTTCCAGACTGTTTGTCCATGGGAGAATGAACAATCTCTTCTAGCAGGTGATGCCTCTTCTTTGTCAACAGCTCATCATGCTGTTTTCATTCTTATTTCAGTGACTGCATCTAAACCATTGTTTAGGACAATCATTACTTCAATCGTTCCTCACAGGGATGTAGTTGACTTTACTTTATTATTATAGCGGAGCACAGAAGTCGGTTCCCATGCTCCAAACTGTGTGCTGTGTGAGTACAGTATTATGTTTACATTGGGTTTAATTATGTGATCATACTTGTTTGTAATATAGACAACCATAATGGCTTGTAAAGCCCCAAAAGGGCTCCACTAGGGGGGGAGTCAAGGGGAATAGGGGTGGGTTTTCTGGCTTCCTGGAGATTAGGCCTTTATTTACAGAGGGGTGCTCAAGTGTCCTTAGCACAACACAATACTAATCCACAAGTCCATTTTTACGCTTTTCTTTATTAAACGCATTGCTGAGAAGACCATGTTTTCACTAAGAGGGCCGGTCATTTGTATGGTAATACGAGTCCTATAATGTGATTTAGCGAGGATTTTGAAGTCCCAGCCAGTCAGGACACGCTGTTGATTGTATCTGGGATTTAAAACGTGTGAAAAGTACAACAAGGCCGGTTTGTACCAGTTTGAGGAATAGGTAATGCAACAAAAGACATATGGGATGGGAAAAGGGACACCATCTTTTTTCTGATACTTTATCTTCACAAACTCTGGAGGCAAAATCTGTTGTTTTGACCTGTAACCATATGGCAGTCATCATTACTATGGCCCCTTTGTCTTGGAAACCGAACACTGACAGACAGTCACTATCACATTGGTTATCTGACTTGTGCTGGATCAGAAGAAGGTACTTGAGTCTAGTTCCTGTGAAACGTCCTGCATAGCTGTTGTGTTTTGGATGCTGGTCCCCAGCATGGGTGCTGGTTTTCCCATCAGGCTATCTAGCAAGACTTCCTTTGACAACTCACTTCACCATGCTACCAAGTTTTCAGTCACTGTAATTTTTTAAAAAGTAGGACGTGTTCCTGGATCATCATCTTTCCTATTTTGGGGATAGTTAATGGTTAGGGTTACTTGTACTTAAAGGAGTAGTTCACTTTTTAAAAAACTTTTGCTGATAATTTACTCACCCCCATGTCATCCAAGATGTCCACGTCTTTCTTTCTTCAGTCGAAAAGAAATTAAGGTTTTTGATGAAAACATTCCAGGATTTTTCTCCATATAATGGACTTCAATGGGAACCAAACGGTTCAAGGTCCAAAAGAGATTTTCAGTACAAACTGCAAACTGTTCAAAGGGCTTTAAACGATTCCAGACGATGAATAAGGGTCTTATCTAGCGAAACGATCGCTCATTTAAAAAAAATAACAAAGTTTAAGTTTTATAAGCTCAAATGCTCGCCTTGCTCTGTTCTGTGATGCGTGTTCGAACTCGTTCATCAAAATGAACGAATCTTTTTTTCGTGTCATTTGTTTCATTCAACAAACGAAATGAACGAATTGACTCGGTTAAAGTTAAGACCAAGCGTTCTTAAAAGGTGGCCAAATTGAAAATTGTAAATTCTAAAAAGTAAAGGGCCCAAAACTGATCCCTGGGGAACACCGTAGTGCACCACAACAATCAGACTTGCAATCACACCCATCACAACAAACTGCTTGCGATCAGAGAGGTAGGACTTAAACCACTTTAATGCAGAATCAGAAACTCCAAAGACAGTGATTAAAATAGAGTGATCTATAGTGTCAACAGCCAGAATCAGAAGCCATTAGCAAATCATTAGTAACTTTGACTAGCGCTGTTTCAGTGCTGTGGAGTTTACGAAATCCAGACAGAAACGGCTCAAAAAGATCATTAGAGGAAAGATGGGAAAGTCGTTGAGAAGCCACTGTTTGACGAGGAATGGAAGATTAGAGATGGCACGAAAATTATTCCGATTATCAAAGTCCATGTTGTTAGTTTTTGGTACGGGGGTGACAGCAGCAATTTTAAAGGGATAGTTCACCCAAAAATGTTTACTCACCCTCATGTTGTTCCAACCCCGTAAGACCTTCGTTCATCTTCGGAGCACAAATTAAGATATTTTAGATGAAATCTGAGAGCTGGATCACTCGTCCATTCTAGTCCATAGGCTTCTTGAGGGATTGAAACTTGCCAGCCCCGAAAAGTTATTAAAGACATCGTTAAAATAGTCCAAGTGACTACAGTGGCTCAATCTTAACTTTATCAAGTGACGAGAACACTTTTTGTGCGAAAAAACAAACAAAAATAACGACTTTATTTCAACTATTCATTTCCTTCACTTTAGGCCTCTAGTCAGTTAACGTAGTGTGATTGCGTAGAGCTACGTGGGCTCACTATTGGCCGACGCTGGTCATGTGTGTGATGCGTGTGACGTACAACAACAGAAGCTTACGCTATTAAACTGGTAACCTGACTCGCGACCCAAAGAGAAGGAAGTGAATAGTTGAAATAAAGTCGTCATCTTTGTTTGTTTTTTGCGCACAAAAGTTTGTCTTGGCAACCTTTCTATTCTAGTTATTCCAGTTATACGCATGTCTTTTAATTGCAGTTCATATTACTTCCTCAGTTCAATTCCTCAATCTAAATTCAATTCCAAAACCATTCTCAATTCCATTCTGAGTGGAACATAACATTGGTCTGTGGTTACTCAACATTCTGACACGCTTCATGTTTACACAACCTTAAGATGTTTAAGTTGGGAAGAACACAAGATAATGTTAAATTATAGTCACGAACCAACCATAACAAAAAAAGCAGAAACCAGCTGGGACCAGCAACAACACTAATGCTGCTCGAAACTGTTTTTATTCAGCAGGGCATTAGAGAAATCAAAATATCTCATGCAAATTTCCAGTCTGTCCATATGGAGTATACACTCACAATCCATAAGGAAAGATGCCCAAGGGCGATTGCACTCCAAGCAAGATCATGTTCACAGCATGTACCTAACATATGGAGTACTCTTGACCCCTTTGATCTTGCAAACAAATGATCTATAATGGAGATCCTCATGTGGCCTCTCTACATGGATTACCATTAGGAATCACTTCAGCCTCAACAGAGGTAATCCAACATGCTCCCAGTGGGACACGTTTTTCTCAGAAGGTGAAATGACGAATCTAAAGGTTCTTTGAGTGGCAAATTTGGTCAAACCGACCCCAGATGCACCACACCAATCCAACGTTTAGCTGTTTTAATGAGGCACGGCAGCATGCAGACTGAGGCATAACTGTAAAGCAGTCGTGCAATTTGACCCAGAACTCCAGAAAGGTCAGAGAAAGAAAAGAAGTGATGGAGGAGAGAATCAAAGAAGGTTGGGAAAGGAAATGAGGGAACAGCTGGACACAAAGTTGTGCGCGTGCAGGAGGAGACGGGAGGGTGGATCAGTAGAGGGTGAAACAGGCTTTCATAGAGCAGGTCATGCATATAACAGCAGAACTCACGGACACGAAGATCACAGAGATGCGTTTTTTTAATAATTCAACTTTTGAAATATAAAACATTGTGTGTACAAACGCAGTTCACATTGTACCTTCTGCTGAACTGCACTGGCCTTCACTCAAGCTGTCCTGAGGGCAGAGCTCAAAGTCAGGGGTCAATGTCAGGGGTCATCTGATAGCGGGGGATATGACTCAGCCCAGTACAGAGGCTTTACTCTGTGTCTGTTGATGTTAGCCATCTTCACTCGGTGGCCCCCATATTCCACACACACACCTGCAATTACGTCAAACAAGCTTGATGTTAAATGGGACCATTATGACCGAAGGCTGTAGTTAAGAAATTGTAGGCCAATTGGCAAATCAGTACAGAAAATATACACTTGACATACTGTGCAGATTGTTCAGTTCCTGAATTAAGTCGAATTTGTGGAATATGCACTCAAAATATGATATAATAAAAATTCACTTGTACATTGTCAGATTTTTTTTGTGTGTGTGTGTGTAAATTATATTAAAATATAAAATCTTGTTGCATCAGCTGAAAATGGACAGTGGGAAATGTTGAATTTAGATGTAAGTTTTTGAGTAAAGGGAAAGATTTGTTATTGTTTCATGCTCAGCTGCATTAAGATTTGGAAGAGTCTCTGTTGTGGTTGTGCTGATGAGAGGAGATTATGTTTATGCTTGTGGGTGGCTATGGTGAGTATGGTGTGTTGCTTCACTCGGGAGCAGTAATGTTAATATTTTATTTCTTATCTCTCCTATGCATTGCATTTAGTATTAAAAAAGATTTTCAACACTGAACGGACTTCGGCTGAACAACAGGCGAAATGCATTATCACTGCTTTGAAATAAGCTGTATAGTATAAAGCACTCTGTTGGAGGATCTACACTGTAAAAATGTCATAATGAACTAAGAACAGGAAAAAAACAACACTTGCAAAAAACAGAGGCAATAAAACAGCAACAACTTTTATTAATTTTTTTTACACAAATGTATGATTAAAGTGGCAGATTATCTATTAAAGGATTAGTTCACTTTAAAAAAGAAAAACTTTTGCTGATAATTTACTCACCCCCATGTCATCCAAGATATCACGTCATTCTGTCTTCAGTCGAAAAGAAATTAAGGTTTTTGATGAAAATATACCAGGATTTTTCTCCATTTAAAGGACTTCAATGGGAACCAAACGGTTCAAGGTCCAAAAGACAGTTTCAGTGCAAACTGTTCAAAGGGCTTTAAACGACACCAGATGATGAATAAGGGTCTTATCAAGCGAAACGATCACTCATTTAAAAAAGAACAAAGTGTAAGTTTTATAAGCTCAAATGGTCGCCTTGCTCTGTTCTGTGATGCGTGTTCGTGACTCTCCTGTTCGAACTCGTTCATTAAAATGAACAAATCTTTTCCCAAGTCAACTCGTTTATTTCGTTCGTTGAATGAACCAAATGACACAAAAAAGATTTGTTAATTTTGATAAAAGAGTTCAAATAGGAGAGTCACGAACACGCATCACAGAACAGAGCAAGGCGACCATTTGAGCTTATAAAACATAAACTTTGTTATTTTTTTCTAATGAGCGATAGTTTCGACCCTTATTCATCGTCTGGAATCGCTTAAAGTCCTTTGAACAGTTTGCACTGAAAGTGTCTTTTGGACCTTTAACCGTTTGGTTCCCAATGAAGTCCATTATATGGAGAAAAATCCTGGAATGTTTTCATCAAAAACCTTAATTTCTTTTCGACTGAAGAAAGAAAGAAAGACGTGGACATCTTGGATGACATGGGGGTGAGTAAATTATCAGAAAAAGTTTTTTTTAAAAGTGAACGACTCCTTTAATAAAGACTTATTTTCATGTGCTCATGAAAATACTATGTTGTTACCACAAAACTCTTTTACCATAATTTGCAAACTAACCAGATCCATTTTTGTGTTGCTTTTCTGATCACCCACAGCAACAACAAGACCTGTGAAACGCGAGTCATGACAAAAGAGCTAAAGACTTGTAGAAGCAAGCTGAAATGCCATGGTTGCTTCAGCAAATGCGTTTTTATGTCATGTTTGCTTTTGTTAACACTATCAGGTTACGGTTTAGTGTAGGTGGTGCATTTGTGATAGAGCTTTGAACATAGCACCACTCATTGGCGCGATACACAGCTATAGCCAACGTTGTAGCCTACAACAACCAATGCAAAAATAAAATCGCCAGATTCACGTTCATCTGATTAGAATAAAACAATCATGCTTTTAGTGCCACTCTGAAAGGGTCCCAAGTTCCCAACACGTCCAAGAGGCAAAGTAGCCTAATATTTTATTATTGTCTTTTCAGGCCACGTTTACACAAAGCCGGGTATTTAGCAAAAAAAAATATTTCCCTCTCTCCGTTTTCAAAAATAACATTGTTCACACACCCCCATAAATACGCCGTCGAGCACCATCATAACTAAGCCAAACCTTTCGGCGGCAGTGTAGGCGTTAAGGATAAAGCAAGCCAATCAGAATCCTCAGAGAGAACCTAAAACGCCGTTTCCCCCAGTTCACACGAGATCACAAAACCGGCGTTTTCAGAAATCTCCACTTTGCCCGGAGTTTTTAGAAATAATCGGCGTTTTCGTGTAAATGAGAGGGCAAAACGCAGAGAAATATCTGTGTTTTCCCATCGTGTAAACGAGGCCTCAATAAGCCTGGTTACAAAAAACAAAAAGACAATACTGTCCGTTTAGTATTTCTTCACCTCAAGCTGGTACAGATCTAGCTATAATCTACCACAATCTAAGGTGATCACTTTTGGCATAGAAACAGATGTCAAATTTAGAAGTCAAAAGAGAGAACAATGTGAAGATGACCTGCACACTTCGCAAAAAAATAAAATAAAATAAAATACGTAGACTATTGACACAGCTACTCATCAAATAACTTATAGGAACACTATAGCTACAATTAATGAGAACTGGAGCTTTCCAGCTATAACCAATGACGAAAAAGCACCATAAAAAGTTTGGTTATTATTTTTCTCCATTTTGAAGTTTGAAAACTGATGTCCCACTTCCTTATAATTCTAGATAAAGAGTGACCAGCACATTCTTCAGAATTTCTTCTTTTGTATTACAAAGAAGACAAAGGTCAAGCTGGTTTGAAACATCATGAGAACATGATTGTGATTTTAAACTTTTCCTTTAATAATGTGTGTGTGCTAGACAGTGCATAAAATGTTTAGTAATACTTAGCAAGTGTAAACCCCCTGTTTAACACACCAATAAAATTGATTTGAGTCTTGCAATGTAGACTAATGTAAGTATCATAAAATAACAAAGGCACCGAAAGGAGACAACGTGATGTCTGGGCTCTAAATGTCACACTATCCTGACAGAGCTTCAACACTCTGAAGACCTCCAGGGTCCAGACAGTCAGACAGAGATGTGACTAATTCTGCCGACTAAATTCACTGTGGTGTTTTAGTGCAGATACTTGAAGACATCAAGTGTGGGTTTGTGTACAGCATGCATTTTCTTTTACACAACACAATAAGAGTGATTGTAAAGGGGAAAAAAACAAGAATGTTTCCTAAGGGCAAATTCACTTCTAGATAAACTCATTTTGTACTATTCAGCATTCAGTCAGCGTGGTATCATACTTCTTCTTTTAGGGTTTAAACAGTATCTAAAAATACAGTCAGGGTGATGGTGAAAAAAAATCTTTGATTGCACTTAGATTCAAAAATACTTTTTGTATGAACGCTGAATAATGTGTATCAGGGAGTGGACACAGCTCTGGAAAAGTTTGCTGATGTTGTTACAGCTGTACCATAACTAGAATATGACTTCACAGACCACAGCCAATCAAAACTAAAAGAGCTCATTGGCCAGATTCAATCAACAGAGCAATAACACCAGCTATTGAAGTCAAAATTATTGCCAGTGTTTGGGGGAAAGTTTAATATCTGAACATTTCGTAGCAAGGCTCCATGTAAAACTGAAAAGCTAACTTGCAATTGCTCTGTTTTGTCATGTGGAGCAACATTAAGGAAGAGTGGACAACATAATCTTTCACCAAAGCCCTTCTGCCCACTAACATTCAGATGATTGTGGCAACATTCCTCATGTTTGAGGAGATTATGACAGATGAGTTAAACGTGCAGCCATTTATTTGTACAGTTAAACGTTTGAAAGGATTGCTATAGTCCAAGATGTCACGATGATTTGCATGCTAATCATACCAAACTTTAGTGGTGCTTGCTAAGGCCGTCTTGATTACTATTGCTTTGGGGAGAAAAAAAATCATAGAACTGGGAAAGTAAGTAACCACTAATAACAGTGTAGCAATTACCTACAATGTCATCAACCACAATGCAATCAATATCCCAGCAAACCACAATTAAAACCCAAGTTAACACTGTCCATTTCGTTTTATCAACCATATAGTATGCGCGTGACGTCACCGTCGGCCGGAGGGCCTGCAGTTACTCACAGTGAGTGGCAAAAAGACTGAGTGGCTGTATTTGTTTTCAGCGTGAATGCCGCAAAAAAACAAACACAACACATATAAAGTGGGAAAGAGCTTTGCGATTGACTGTACAACTAGATTTGACAAAAAATCGAAGGTATATTTTTACAGACTGCTATAGAAAGAGGAGCAAATGGATCACTGCAATTCACAGAAACAACTGGACTCCAGTCAGCGAAAGGTGGATTTGCTGTTATCATTTTGTGTCAATATGCTGAATTTGGGTGTAAAACCATACCCACGTATTTTGAATTGTTATATTAAAGGGATACTCCACTTTTTTTGGAAATAGGCTCATTTTACAACTCCCCCAGAGTTAAACAGTTGAGTTTTACCGTTTTCAAATCCATTCAGCTGATTTTCTGATATTGAGAAGAATATAACCAGACAGTTTCTGGTCTCATTGACTTCCATAGTATATATTTTTTAAGTCAATGAGACCAGAAACTGTCTGGTTACTGATATTCTTCTAAATATCAGAAAATCGGCTGAATGGATTCGAAAACGGTAAAACTCAACTGTTTAACTCTGGGGGAGTTGTAAAATGAGCCTATTTCCAAAAAAAGTGGAGTATGCCTTTAACAACTCATCAATTATATATTTCTCATTGCATATTCTGCATTATTGGATGTTTCTTAATAAACACTGACCAACTAAAAACTATAAAGTTTTAGAGCTGGATGATATGATGATATATAGGCTGTAACACTGATATAAGTGATCACCCAGATTTAGATCTACCTATATTGTATTTATATAAAGCATTCACAGGCAAATTTGCTTTATGTTTAGGTCTATATTGCTTTTATTTCCCCGATGTCGAAATCAGGCAAACATAAATGTCAGGCAACACGATTCCTGGCTGCATGTCAATATCCATTTATCACTGGATCTTTAGTAAGTTGTAAGGAACACTATATTGAGTCCAACATTTAGTTTAAATTGATAAAATTGGTCGTTTTAGTCGCATTTCCGAAGTTTCCCCTATTAAATCCAGTCACGCAGCAGATCTTTTGCCACTCAGTCAAGGGTGAGGGGGGTTGTTCCGGCGGGAAAGAGACGTCAACGCAGTGACGTCAAGTTGAGGCGACACAAGTCAAATTACATACTAGTTGAGACAGTGAAAACTTAACATGGTGAATTAACAAATTTAGAAACCGTAAGCTGTATCAATTTACAAAATTACAAGACTTGACTGGACATGCGATATTTACGCAACAACTTTGCAACCATATAGTTACCACTCACACTAGCTTCTTCACTCTGAAGAAAATATAAAAACACCCTTCTCAGTAGATTTTAATCTACTAGTCAAAATGCACAGATGTGCTACACAATCTAAAGTGAAATAAATGACCTTGACAGAATCTGTATGCACCAAATCCAGGACTGGGTTAAACGATGATGATTGTTGATGACTCAAAGTGTACAGGGAAAAGAGGCAGAGCACTAATCCCAGTAGACTAATGGGAGTTTCCACATCTGGCAGGTTTTTAGGAAGGGTGAATTGGAAAACAAGAGGTAACACCTAAATCAATCAGCTTAGTCTCTTGGCTAAATCTCTGTGTTTATGAGTCTGCGTGTGTCTTGTGTTTATGTCATAACACAAGCTTCTTTGCGACCATCTACTGATGAGTTATGCCGAGTAAATTCCAAAGTTTATCTAAAAGTTTGAGTTTGGCATATTGCAGCTGCTGAGAAGAATGGTTCATAAATTGAGGAGCACCATGACTTGATAGCCCCGCAGAAGACTGCTGTTAATCATCTCGCGTAGGGATCCTGACAGGGTTGTCTGTGCTGGTGCTAACTGAAAGCAGATTGTTGTTACAAATGGGCTGAGAGTCCATGTTGAAACAGAGGAACGCCTTGGATTACTGACTGTGGTTGATTAAAAATGGGGGATTGTTATTGTGTTGCGTCATGCATTGGCGTGGATGCTGACAATAATATGTTCTCCTTCTTTTGCCTGAGAAACACCGAGCATAACACAAAGCAGTCGTTCGTACTGTTTTAACATTACAAAAAAGTACCATGGTGGTTCTTTGATGGTATTACCATGATACCAATAACTAATGGGAATGTCCAGGTGTACTATTTTGCAGTGTTGTACTCGAGACTCGGACTCGGTCTCGGACTCGGTCTCGAGACCATATTTTAATGGTCTTGGTCTTGTCATGGACTCGTGTGCATTTGGACTCGGAATTGACTCGTACTCAAACATTTTTTTTTTAGGACTCGGACTTATTCCCGAGTCCACTCGAGTTCAATTCAAAATATTTTTCATGATTATTAGTGTATGTTAATAAAATATTTCTTTAAATTGATTGAAACGGCCAGTGATTGGTGATTTTTTAGTGCACAACTGCGCATGACAAATTGTAATAAAATTACTTTTAACACCACCTACTATGTGGCCTTTTTACCCTAAACTGATCATATTAAACTCTAAGTAAATTCAGTAAAAAAAAAAAGGATTTCTCTAAGTAAATAAAAGTAAATTAGGTAATCAACCCTCACTGGTCTCGACTCGGACTCGACCGTCTCTGGTCTCGGACTCGACTCGGACTCGACTCTCTATAGACTCGGTCTCGACTCGGACTCAACTCTATCTGGTCTCGGTCTCGACTCGGACTCGAGTGAGGTGGTCTCGACTACAACACTGCTATTTTGTAAGTGTAGTGTCACTATCACACAACTGCGAAGTGATCCCGAAAACAAGTATCTTTGTCCTTCAAAAACATCCGACCCATCCTGCTTTTCCGTCTCAAGGGTGGCTGACTCCTTATGTTCTTGAAACAAATGACTGGTCGAATATAATGGTCACTCTTTAAACAAGCAAACCTTTCACCGCAAAGACCTTTACCTCGCCCTCTCTTGCTTTCTGCACTACTATGGGTCACTGCCTTGGGCATGCCAGAGTTTACTTTTGAGGATCTCCTATCTCAAATAACAATCCCTTTGACTCTTCTAGGCTTAACTCGGTGAGGAAAATGGGTCCGTCAGGAAACATCGGGTATGTAACTGAAAACAGTGGGCAGGAGGCTGTTGTGCAGTCAGTGGGTCTCAATAAACTCTCACACATCTGGGAATCAATTGATTTAACGGTCAAAAAGAAATATGGCCTCCCTCTTCCCCCGGTGTGTGCTCACACTCTGAGCGTCCCCACGCGCCTCCAAAAAGACTCCAGATTCCAGGAAAAGTTGAAGTGGAGCTCTCGACTCTATAAATCAGCCTCCCCCCGGTGAAAGAGGAACTAGGGGTGAGGCCGAGAGCCCTCCACCCCTCTTCTGAGAGGGGAACTGGACGCCTTTACACGCTCCCTGTCTGGAATTGCCTGAGTATCTTCAGTGTTACGGTCTGTAAAGCTTTTTATAGCCCTGGCCATATAGCCACAGAGGTGTCAATGTCAAACCCCTTCAAAAACAGACCATATTCTTTTAGCCATTAGTGTCGGTCCATGGCCATGGTGCCGTGTCCACTTAACTGCCCGTAATCAGCAGAGCTCCTGCTCCCCTTTACCAGCTCTGGTATGCCTCACTGATGGGACGAAAAAGGTGATGACAGCAGCTCCAGACATAAAGGATGAAAGAGGGCTAGATGACTAGATGCGTCTGGACGTCCAGGAAGGCTGAGGTTGATTATAATGGGAGGTGTTTGCGTGATTCAGATTTATGCCTACGCAAGGTGTATGTGTTTCCGCAGGGATAATAGAAGAACCTTCAACTGACGCATCAGCCAAGCCCTTGTGAACCATAACTTGTCCTCACATGCAGATTAAACTTCGAGAAGGCGATTAGTAATGGGCAAGATTCAACAGTGAGTCAAAACACGTGCACTCAATAACACACGGCTGAACTGTGAGTTAATAACCAAAAACAGCGAACACCCGTACACAGTTCTGAGGGGATTTTACTTAACAGGACAGGGGAAAGGGTGGATAGGTTGTGGTACATAAAGACTTTGCAGCTGATGTTCTCTGTTATGTAGCCCAGTGTTGTGGAGCCCCCTCTCTCCTGTGGGACATTCTGCCTGTGCAAACAAACCGACCCCCGGGCCTCTGGTCTAATGGGAACCAGACTTACCCCAGCACCAAGGCCCAGCAATCTCCCCTCTTTTTGCACACACAGTCATCACGGGTTCCAGCTGAGGGATGCAGTCCAATTATCCCTAGCAGACCTGAAACTATTCCCTCTCTCGTTTCCCACATAGCAGAGCACCACGATGTTCCACTCAACCTTGTGACCCCTCAAAAACAAAATGCATGTACAGTATGTACAAACTAAGGCATCATGGCCATTCAGGGGGCAAATGTACCCTCAGATCTGAGCCAAGTCTGATAATTTCTGTGAATTGTGCAAGTATTGCATAAAGATTTTCAGTCTACATTTGATTCAAGTCAAGTCAAGTTGCAGCTTCCAGACACCGTTTGCTTCAAAGGGTTAGTTTACTCGATACAAAAAATAAATAAATCTGTCATCATTACTCACTCTCATGTTGCTCTAAACTTCTATGGTTTCCCCACCAGGTAAAGAGAGTGCAGTACTGTATATATAAAATATCTGTCTATATTTAATCAATCCAATTATCTATCTATCTATCTATCTATCTATCTATCTATCTATCTATCTATCTATCTATCTATCTATCTTTTTCTTAACTATCTATCTATCTATCTATCTATCTTTTTCTTAACTATCTATCTATCTATCTATCTATCTATCTATCTATCTATCTATCTATCTATCTATCTATCTATCTATCTATCTATCTATCTATCTATCTATCTATCTTTTTCTTACCTATCTATCTATCTATCTATCTATCTATCTATCTATCTATCTATCTATCTATCTATCTATCTATCTATCTATCTATCTATCTATCTATCTATCTATCTATCTATCTATCTATCTTTTTCTTACCTATCTATCTATCTTTTTCTTAACTATCTATCTATCTTTTCTATCTATCTATCTTTTTCTTAACTATCTATCTATCTATCTTTTTCTTATCTATCTATCTATCTATCTATCTATCTATCTATCTATCTATCTATCTATCTATCTCTATCTGTCCATCCGTTCATCCATCCATCCATCTTTTTCTATCTATCTATCTATCTATCTATCTATCTATCTATCTATCTATCTATCTATCTATCTATCTATCTATCTATCTATCTATCTATCTATCTTTTCTATCTATCTATCTATCTATCTATCTATCTATCTGTCCGTCCATCCGTCCATCTTTTTCTTATCTATCTATCTATCTATCTATCTATCTATCTATCTATCTATCTATCTATCTATCTATCTATCTATCTATCTATCTATCTATCTATCTATCTATCTATCTATCTATCTATCTATCTATCTATCCATCTATCTACAGTATCTATCTATCTATCTATCTATCTATCTATCTATCTATCTATCTATCTATCTATCTATCTATCTATCTATATCTTTTTTCTTATCTACTGTATATATAAGCTGATAAAACCCAGCATTTAGTACTTTGAGCATATAGTACAAATGTTTTAGCATAAGCAATTGCATGTTTTTTCTTTGGTCATATCTTCTCTAACATATGGCAACACACGATTCAAGCCACCTGAATAAAAAAAAGGCGCATGATGCCCCTGCACAGAGCCGTCAATCTCTTTCAGTCAGTCAGTCATCCTAAACTTATCAGACTTCCCATCTCCAGTCATTCAAGCACAATGTTATTTCCTCAATCTCTCCTTTCTTCTCTAACGATTCATCTCTCCAGTTCCTGTTTTCTTACCTTCTCCTTCTTATTCAGCCGTCTCTTTTTCCATTTCACTTTCTTTCTTTTCCACCCCCCACATCTTTCTCGTCTCCTTCATCTCCCTCTCCCCTTTTTTTCCATTCCCCGCCCCCATGTTACAAAAAATCAGTTTCAGTTTTTATCACTCTTCCATACTGAGCACTATTGTGTTTGTCCTTGGCCTAATGCTACTGTTACTTTCCTAGTTAGATCACGGGTTTGTGGAGGAGGCCTTGTGATAGTGACTTTCTTTAGCAGCTGCAGAGTAATGAGTTGAGCAGCAATCTAACGTGTAATACAATTCACTAATTTCCTGCTCCAGACGCCCACGGCACAAGGCAAGCACAGTCCATCGATTGATTCTAGATTGTTGACTGTTGGATGATACGAGCTGAATGATCTCATTGTGGGGTTTATGGGTTATCTCAGAATGTTCAGCCAGTTTTTGGACTGCTTTTTATTGCAATGGCCCATTTTGCAACACACTGACTCACAGGACAATTGAAACTAATATGGAAAGTACTCCAAAATGCAATAAGCCCCCACATTAGATTGCGCCACTACGCAGACAGAGGGTTTTTCCCTACGTCTTATAAACAGAAAGTCTTTTATGCAGTTTTTTCCACCTTAAAAAAAATCTTTCAGTCGATCAAGCATGCCACTCAATCTGAATGTTTTCACTGATTTTTGGTCAACAGCCCACTCTCTTCCTTCAGACTAGTTCCTTTTTTCTTTTTACTCACACTGAGTCTGAGTTGTGGTGTGGTATGTCATGTCGTGCATGTGCGTTCAGTTTAAACAGTGCGTAAGCAGTGAAACATATTGAGGTTTTGAGGTATAAAGTCATTTTAATGTCATCAAAACTGGGAGATTTTGTCTTTTCATTGTATCGTCTGTATCTGAGCACAGACTAGTCCTGACAGGCTCAGATTGGTGTGTTTTCTGACAGGTTTTTTTGTTGTTGTTGTTTTGTTTTAAGCATGGTAGGAGTGGCCTACACCAGACTTTCCCTTCTGGGGAAGTGTGAATGTGAATAAGCGTCTATGGTTTCTGCAACATCAGCAGAAAGGCTGATAGAAACCTGCCTGTAATCGCTACAACGCGCCTGTGGTGCATTATCGAATGAAGCAGGTGTCTGTAAAAAGACTGATGCATGTTCATCTGAGCTGCTTTTTTAAGAATGTGAGGTGTAACCCGAGGCTTTGGATCCTTGCCTTATTGATTTGTCTTGAAACTATTATAATAATCTCCTTAAAGCGTCTGGAAACTCATTTTAGATCAATAAATTAACAAAGTTCGGGAGGAACATGTTCAAATTGTCCTCTCCTCGGACTGTACGCCAAATAGGCATACTACTTTACCCTAACTTGTGAACGTCATTTGTCTATTTGAAGAGTTCAGATGCAAAAGCCTCTAAATGCCATTTGAAATTTTCTTCTTTAATGATGATTTTTATCAAAATTGTATATTTAAGTTCAGTAATTTCACTTAAATAACAATTAATAGGTAATTATCATTGCCATTTAAGTGAAATTACTGAACTTAAATATACAAGTTTGATAAAAATCATCATTAAATAAGAAAATTTCAAATGGCATTTAGAGGCTTTTGCATCTGAACTCTTCATTTCCTGTTTACAATGTCTGTTTGCTTTAATGCAGCATTTCCACGTCAATCTTTCTCTTTTTTACAAACTGTTGTCTTGGATTTTGAACAGCATTTAATCACTATAATGTAATCTTCAATATAAAGATTTTTACTAAAAATAATGTTGATGCTTAAAAGTGAAATTCAGCTCAGGGAGTGTTTAATGAAAGTTTAAGTTTGGGGTGTTTTCAATCTTTTCAGGATCTGCCAAGAAAAGGATTCATGCATGCATTGCATATAAATGTGTTTTGGTAAATAGTTTGCATGTGTGTTTTTCTCTTTATCCATTTTTTCTTTCTTTCTGCATTTGCAGCTGTACGAGATTATATACGGCAAACGAAAATGAATGACATGAAAAAAATCTACTCTGTTTTTCTGAATTAACGAGTTAATTATCTCAGAATTACGAGATACATTTTTCATGGAAAAAACGTTTTTGCTCTGTTTTTCTGAATTAATGAGTTAATTATGTAACTCATTAATTCATAAAAAACAATGAAAACATTTTTTTTTCAAGAAAAATTCATAAAAACAGAGCAAAACTTATTTTGCATGAAAAATTGTCACGTAATTCTGAGATAATTAACTTGTTAATTCAGAAAAACAAGTTTCCTCAAGTGAATTCAATGCGCTTCCGTACATACTAGGGGTGTAACGGTTCACAAAATTCACGGTTCGGTTCGATATGATACACTTGTGTCACGGTTCACTTCGGGTTCGATACGGTTCGGTACAATTTTTTAGATTATATTTTTATTAAAACTGACATCATAAAGTTTGATATTTTTTAACTTTGAGCAATGATGGAGCTATACTTGACTTATCTTAGGAGCATATGAAACAAAACAGCTCCTATTGTAGTAGTTATAAACAAGGTTTATTTTAGTTCAGATTAACATTTGAGGGCAGCAATTGTATTCATAATGTCAAAATAAAACCGATGTGATGTTACTAGAAAGCATTATAGCCTATTATTCCTGCCAAACTTCCATGGTAACAGTTGGTGTTACTACAGTAAATCCATGGTGAATGTTGCTGATCTGTGGACACTGGATATTTCATTCATGGCACAATGTTTCTCCTTGTTTCCACGTCAGCGCTGTTTGATCCGAGAATAACAGAGAAATGTGAATGTTTCTCACTAGATCTCGCAGCGATGTTATTACTTCAGTGGCAAATGTAGTAATAGAGCTGCTTGATTAAGATCGGCTCGCGGCTCACGCTGCATTGGTCCAAACTGATAAACGGTCTGTCAACCACACAATAACGAGTAGCTCAGTTTCGTTCCGCTTGCATTACATTTTGTTGTGGTCATGCCAGCGTCTCTTACATTATGAGCACGCTTGCCACGCGCAACGTGCCTATTTGAAATAACGAAATTTTGGTCGGCGGGAAAAATGGTCCAACGAACCGTTCGGTTCAAAAATTCGTACCGAAAGCCTCATACCACACGGTTCAATACGTGTATCGTTACACCCCTAGTACATAGACTTTGGTGCATTTTAGCATGATGCCGCTAGGTCCATTCTGAATGAGTGTAATGCACCCCCAATGACATTTCTGAGTCATGGACCCCTGGCAGAAACAAACGAAACACAAACAAACAGTCTTGATCCCCATCAGCAATAGGGAACGAAGCTCTAGACGTTCTGTTTCTCTCATCAGGGTATTATTAGACCAGACGTGCTCCATCAGTGCAGCGTGAATACACAGTATGATTTGTTCAGAAACGTGTCCGTGGAGGATACAACTTCATTACACCATGTCTTCTGGCCTTCCTTTGTCATTCTTCTCTTTTACAGGCCTCTCGAACTCTCACCACATCTGCTGCCACGTTTCCATATGCTACGGGCCCAGTGTTGAAATCATTTTCTTTATGAGGTGAAGAAAAAAGGAATTAGCATCCAACACTGACGATGTGGCAAAAGTGAGGAAACAACAGAGTTGGGGGGTTTCTAAGACCCCCAAATCCATCTCCCAGCCCTCCCACCACCACCACCACCACCAGCTGAAATATTCAGGGAAGTGTGGGATTACTTTCACAAGGAGAACTTGAACCCCTTGACTTCCTGCCCGCTGATGAGGTCACTAGTCTCTGAGGGAGTGTCTGTGAAATGCCTCCCGCTCAATAACAGCCCAGCCAAGGCCAGAGAAGAGCGGGGGCTGGTGCAGTCAGAGGAGCTTTGGAAGCAGATGAACGAGGAGTGACGGAACTGGGCATGGCAGGGGGGTCTGGAGGTGATGATGAGGAGGACTGTACCGTCCAGACTCTGGGAACTCAGCCCAAACACAGTGTGATTTCAGATTATGGCACGTTTATGGGCGAGCCACATGGGGGAATTCTTAAGTAACAGTGAGTTTAAGAAGCTGTGAGCGTTTGCTATCGCAGATGAATCCTTGAGTGATGCTTTACAGGAGGGAGAATCCATATTTCTGATGGATATGCTGAAATTACGTTTTTTTGCTGTCTCCCCTTACGCCGCCTTCACACTGGCAGTTGAAATCAGCTCCGATGCGGCTGCGAAACGACCGGAAGTCATTCATTTCCAATGGAGATTCGCAGGCCGCATGCGAATGGGTCCGAAACGGGTCCGACCGAGTGCGGTGCGAAGAAAATCGTGTCCGTTGGTCATCCGGATGCGTTCAAAAATTTGAACTCTTGCGAAAAGCTACGGACGGTTCCTATCCGACAATTCCAGCGGAAGATGAGCGTTGCTATGGTACTGAAAAACAAACCTGAATTGATAACGTTTAATAAAATAAATAATGATTTTATAACAAGAAGTTGTCATGTCATTTTTTTCAAGACTTTCTAACGTTATTAGGGGGGCAGTTAATACAATTCAATTGTAGGCAGACATTAAACTATTGATCACCATATCACAGTTTTTTTAAGTCGACCTGACATGATCAACGTCCTCAGCAATTTCTCACAGCAGCCTTCATATTAATATTTCTAATATAACCCTCATCAGAGAGATGAACAAAATCTCCACCAATTTTGTTCTACCCGCGTCCGACGCTTTTCACTGTGTAGTACGACGTCCGTTGGGAACGTATTGCGTATTACGGAGCTGATTTCAACTGCCAGGGTGAAGGCGGCGTTAGGCTCTGGGCTTTTGTTGCAGATGGTGCTGAACGCTTGGAGGGGAAATAACTGAGAGAATAAGCCTTTTGACAAATCCAAACCAGATAAAGGCCTAAATCCCTCGTATGAATGTACTGTCTGTGCAATGTTCAATGAAATAAGCCCAGTTACAGACTTTTTATGGGGCGTCCCGTCGCAGCTGGGCTGATGTCGCCGAGAATGAAGGCCGAGCACCTGGTACGCCATACCAGAGGCCGGCTCATTTTAGGTGGGGGCGAGTCGCACTCACAAAGCCATCTTGTTCGAGCTTGTGGTCCAGATGGAACAGCTCTTTTGCCAAGGATGCCGCTTTCCACTTCCTGCACAAAAATGAAAAGGCCAGTCCTTTCAACAAAGAGTCGTACACAGACCCTTTCATACTGTATATCTCTTCACTTGTGTCGTACACTAGCTTCCTGTCATGCATGCATGTTTAACCTCACACTCTTTCACTGCAGTGGAGAGTCACACTCTCCCCATGAGATGGGCTTTTCTCTTAGCCCTGCATGGGCAATAATAGACTAATGCTTTCCAGATGCGGTCTTCAATGGCCGTACCCAACTGTAGAAGTGCCCCTCTCGCGGGAGTCCTAACGACGCCTTGGGGGCCTTGGAGAGGGAAAGGTTTGAGTCCGTAGTCCCCCCCCAAAAAGCCTTTCCCATTTTACATACTCGTCTCCCACTGCAATCACAAGCTGCTGATCCCTGATCAGCACAGCTGGAGGTCAAAGGGACAGAGAGTGAAATTCTTTTCTCAATCTGGTTCAACTTGTTTTCCGATTCCCATGCCATTTACACCACAAAGTGAACTAAAAGAGGTGTATATGTGGTTTGTAAACGGATGGGACTCCTTATTAATTGCTCCTTAGCTTTTCAACAGGCCAGATCTCTAATCGCCAGATAAACTCATGGGAATGTGACCTGACCATGTGACCTGTTTGTTTTATTAAGGCAGCAGGGAGGGCGATGAGAGGCTGGGAGGCAAGGCACGGGTATCTGAGCTGTGCAAAGCATCCTCTCATGTTTCAGGGCTCAAATGGTGTCCATTTGCCTCAAATTCCTCCAATTCCAAACTCGAGTACTTTATGCAAGCTCTTCCGCAGGGCCCCAAGTTGATCTTTTGGAGATGCTGCTCTGGCTTTTCTCCTGGACCCGTTTCCATGGTCCTTCTGAATCACCAGAAACAAGTACTGCATGTTCCCCAAGGGAGAATCCACAGCAGCTCTCAAGTGCAGGTTCGCTTGACCTAACTTTCTCCCTCGGAGAGAGCGCGAGATCTGCCTGAGACAGACTGTTCTCACAGGAAGAAGAGAGGGTGGGATTTAGTCTGAGAAAAACAAGCCCGATGGCTTTAATATCTGACTCAGCGCAGGGCGGAAAGGGCCACTGGGGAACAACCAGAGATGCAAAACCTTTAGTCTGTTGACCATGTTAGTCCTTCTGATGAAACCAGCACTTTTCATTACCGAGTCTATATATATAACTTTGAATTGGTTCTCTCATTTGTCTTAAAATCGAATTGAGGTGGGCCTTCTCAAATTAAGATTAAACTAAACAGAGTACAAAGACCATACAGGGGTGCGTTTCCCGAAAGCATCGTTAGCCAACTATGGTCGCGAGTTCCGTCGTCATCAGCATAGTTTGTGCATGTGCGAACGAACGTGCTCTACTATGTAAGAACAAGCCTATTATTGAATCTGGAAATAAAGCAAAATAACATCGAAAAAATAGTCCTCAGATGCCATGTCTGTGATTTTATCAAAACATCTAGCATTAATTCAATCTCAAACTGTTCTCCACTACTCCACCACATGCGTGACATCATAAACCAACGTAGTTGAACAACCATTTTGCAACAATATGGTTTCGAGAAACAGTTGTGACAATTTGATTTCTTCACCGATGCATCGTACTATGGAAGCGAAGCATTGAGTTACGTCGTTGTACGGGAAACACACACCAGAATAGCAACTGTGAGTAAAACTCAGACTCCGTTCAGGAACAGGATGGAGCAACTCCGTGAGAGTATGTCCATCTGCAACACACACACACAGTGGAGCCCACCCAAAACAAACAAACAAAAGTTAAAGTCACTCTCCGAGTTTTCTCTCTGAAAAAACAGTTCACCATGTTTAGCATCATGTGACAATTTAAGTCCTCCTCAATAATAAGGCATCTAATTGCTGTTTTGGATAAACTTTTGTACCTGGATGTAACCTGTAACTGGAAGCAACTAAACCTCAGAAAGTTCTGAGGTATTTAGTATTAGGTATTTAGTATTTCTCAATCTCAGTAAACTGTAATAAGTTACTCATAAGTTTTATAGAATGATTATAAATTACTATAAAGCATTCACACGTAAAACCTGAAAACATTTGTTGATGAATCACTAGATGACAGAACAGGCTTTTGTCTCTCTGGTAACTCATTGCTGAGGTAGACCAATAAAGATTAAAAACACAAAAAACTCACAGTAAAGATCTGGACAAATCTGTTTGACTTAATCGTGTCATGAGCCAACCACACATTCACAACCAATATGGTTGTCTGAGGTTCTTGTGGTTGCCATTGCTGATGTTTCCTAAATCCTAGAGAAACATGAAACTGTCGGACGTTTGGATCACTTTAGTATTGGGCAAGCCGCCTGTTAGCAACCACTAACTTACCAAATCACAGAAAGTTCTTCTTCTTTTTTTTTTCTGTGGAAAAAAAGTCACCCAAATCTGCGTACCTTCAGTGACTCAAGGTTTTGGGCGTTAGAGGCGCCATCTTGTGTTGTGAAAATTGTATAGCAAAAATCCCACCTTTCATTTTTTGGCTCGGTAAATTGCAAACAAAAAGTAGGCGTTTATTGTCATTATTCGAGTTTACAACCTGCTGAATGAAACGATATGGATATAATAGATTAGCTTTAAATAAAATGTGATAAAATATAGTATATTTTCAAAAACTATACTGTAGCTAGGCCGCACCACATCCAAAACAAAACTTATTTTGGCTTGTTAAGTTACACATAATAACTTAATACACTTAGCCTAAATAATATTTCCCCATTTTTACATAGGATTAATTCGGAAAAACTACAGCTTGAGAAGAACAGTAACTTGTGTTAAAATGATATAGGCTAGTCTAAAATCCGTGTAGACAATGTCAAACTAAAAGCCATTAAAATGATGACGGTATGGCAAAAACGTTTAGTTCCACATAAAAATATTTTTTACTTACTTAGCAGGTGTAGCTTCCCGTCAGATGAAAAAAAAACTAGAGAAAAGGAACTAGACATTGTCGGGGATACACAAACGTTCATGATTTGAGCAGGACTTAAGCTAGTCTATAAAACTTGTAAATAAAAATGTTTAGCTGTAACCACTAGATGGCACACTTTTTCTGAATATGCTTACAGGTTTCCATGAACGATTCTTGTATTCTTGTGCCTTATGGGAAATGCTCTAGCGCCCACCTGTTTGTGAAACTGAAACTGTTGGGTTGGATTTCAAAGTAGAAAAACTTTGATAGTATGTTCTGGTAAAATGCACCACAGTAATATTTGTTTTATTTACTACTTTGGGGATTTCTTTTTCTTTTTTTTCTTTTTTTTTTTCTTTTTTTTTTTACAGTGTAGGCCTATGAAAATGTGATTTCAACCTGAAACAACTTTTTTATTATTATTATAAAAACGTCCCCTTTCAATGGCATTTGTTAACAGTTTCCACAAAAAATAAATAAATAATTAAAAAATAAAGAACTGCATTTACTTGCAACACTTTAGAATACGGTTCCTTTGTTAATGAATAACTAAGAGCCAATGAGTAACAAAAAATGAACAATCTAGTAACTATTATTAGCTAACAAGAAACTCCAATTAACTAATTAGTAGGCTAAGTATATCCCACAGATGAAAGTGGTAGTCTACTTCACTATTAGCTAATCAAAAACTATGTCATGATTTAGTTGCCAAACACAAACCAAACACATTTCAAGCGTTTTCGAGATTTTTGGTGAACTTTTAAATATAATACTTTTAGAAAATTTCTTAAGAAGTATGTAACACTTGAGTCATAACTAGTTAGTTCCCATTATCTTCACTTTAGATATACTTTTATTTATTTAAAATGGACCATGCATATAATGGACATCTTAGCTTTTCAGCAATGTAAATATGCCAGAATTAGCCCCAAGGCTATTTTACATCTGCAGTCCCCTGTCAGGTCATCAAAATATCAAGTAACAAGGCTAAGCATTGAAATTAAACATGATTCTACACAATTTAAAGGACACCATAATATTCAAACAACATATTATAAGAGATATCACTGTTTTCAGACAGGGCATACCCATACACATTTATAATAAAGTTGTAGCTACTTCAAGTACATTGTAAGTATGCTAAAATACTAATTAATACATTAAAGTGCTGGATCTGGTTACATACAAATAATTAAACAATACTACAGTGATCATATCCATATACCTTAATTTGCAAAAAAAAAAAAAAAAAAATCGTTACAGTTTTGATGTATTTTGAGCCATTGTTTTAGCTGGTTCTTAAAACTGGGGTGTGTCACAGGGTGAGTCTGGCATTCTCTAACAACAACCGGTAGCTTGTTCCAGATCTCTGACCCCTTAATTGACAATACATATTGTCCAAATGTTGCACGCCTGTAAGGCACCATACAATCACTCCTGATGGAAGCCGTTTACAGTTCTTCCCTCTCCCTGTTTTTTCAATGTAATGTATTCACTTAGTGGGGGTGGGGCAAGTCCATGCAGGATCTTCTAGCACAGGCATATTTGATCTTTAGAAAAATATCAAAACTTGGTAAGTTATATTTCTGTAATATTAAGCGGTGATGATAAGAAAGCGGGTTTTCTATCAAATATTTTTAAAGCTCGTTTGAAAAGTGACTCCATTGGTTTAAGTGTTGTAGCATTTGTGAGTGACCAGTTTAACAGTTTTCAATATGAGAAAGAATCATAGAATACAGATCCAAATAATTAGTAATTCCCATAGAAGTATGTAGTAACACTTGAGTCATTACTAGATTGTTAGTCATGATTCTTAGTAATGAAAAGCCAAGTAGGCTAAATCTTCACTCAAGATATGCACACACACACACATGAGCTGAGACATACATAACATTTTTTGGGGGGGAGGTTAAATAATAAATTAACTGTATATGGTATTTGGGTGCGGCTGAAGACTCAATATGTTCCAGTACTGACCATGACTCAGTGATTCAATGCCAGACAGTCCATGAGGAATGCTGGAAAATTGGTCACAGCACAAGTGAGGTCCTGACAACTGCATTTTACAAATCCATTTTTTAAAATTATTCAGCTGATACATAGACAGCATAGGCCAATTATTAACAGCTTTACCAAATCATAAGTCTGCTATGCTATACAAATTGATAATGTAAACAACCTTGTGTATTCGTTTACAGTAGCAGTTAAAATGTTAATGTGTGCTAGTCATTTGTCCTGTATTGGTTATTGATTAGTTTTGCATGAATTACGAAACTGTTTCAGTATTCTCTGGGAAGCATTAAAGAAATAGTATATTGATTAGTAAATAGTAAAGTACCACTTTCATCTCGCGCTATTACTTACTAGTTCATTGATCAGTTTCTTGTTAGTTAATATGTTAATATTGTATAAAGTGTTACCATTTACTTCACTATTACAATTAAATCCTAATTTAATCATGACAAACTATCTATTGTTGGAAAGGACTAAGACCCCTAAATAGATATTTTAGCACTGTTGTTTTGTTCCAAAATATGTAGGAAGTTACAGTAATAGATGAATATATGACAAAAAAATCTACATCATGGAGCTCTGACCTTTGTCACAAAACGTCGACGCACACACTTTTAATAATCGAAACTTTGATTTTCATGCTAAAAGTTAAAACATGCTAAAACATATAATCTTAGTATTTGTCAATGAAAAATTATAAAATAATATTATCCTCTAAAAAGTAGCTATATTATCCTCTAAAATATAATAAAATATCACCTTTTTTATTACATAACATATTTTATTAGTTATTATAAATTAGGTATCTTTTGAAAGTTTACGAACTCAGAATTCATCCTGTGAAAAACGTTTTGAAATTGGACGCTGCGTTACCATAGAAACGGTACTCCAATTTTTTTTTATCGGGTTCCTCCCCTTTTGGGCGTCATCATGTTTCAAAATTTACGATCAAAAACGTTTCTAAAACACATATTGTCAGAAAGGTCTGAGTCTCAAGGTTACATATTTTGTGAAATAAGTGATATCTGGACAGAAATGTAGGCTATTAATTTGTTGCAGAATGCATTCAATTAAATCCAATGGAATGTACTGTATGTCACCCGGTGGTTTTTTTGGTATTACACCTAAACAAAATCTCATGGGAACTTCAAATTTTTGTGATATCAACTTCAAATTTGGAAAATAACTTGGTAAGAAATATGGCTTTGATTTTATAGTAAAACATATTTTGTAAAATAAATAGTTTATATTAAAAAACAACAATTAAGTGTGTATATTTGATTTAGCCAGCTGTAAATTTAAACTCCCATAACTTTTTCATATTTTCATTTTTTTTAAAGTCCTTTCACTTCGACAATAATCTGCTGAGTTTTTTCTTTAAAACAAGACCAAACTTAGGTCTGTATTCCAAATCATTCTTGAATTACAACCATTTAAGTTTGAAAAGTGCATTTTAATGTCTATTCTCAAAAGGGGGATGACAGTTTAATGAACATGAGATCCTCTCCAAACAGCCTTTCAAATTCCTGCACGACTGTAAATCATCACATTGTTTTTGTTGGATGAAAATCTTTTCCTTTCTTTGGGGGAAATCAAACAGGTTAAAAAAAAAGAAACTTCATGGGAATTAATTAAGTCAATTATGAAAGGAGATTTCTGGCAGGATTTGAGTATTGCTTCAGAGCTTGCTCATACCAGAAATCACGTGATCTCTCAGCAAACCCCCCCTTCTCGGCTCTACCACGCGTCTCTTTAAAGCTTCCAAGAAGAAATAAAAAAACGGGAAAGGCCGGGTGTCCCAAATCAAATCCATGCGCCCTAAAAATATAAAGGAAAGACAACACGGGTTATATCCGATGACATTGTTTATATTACTTTTCAAATTCAAGGACTTTTTGACATTGATCATGGGGAAACATTGAAACATCCTATCACCTCAGACCTTTTGTTAAATATGTGTCCGGTCTTCCCGGGTCTTACCAAGCAATTCTCATTGTATCTTTGTTTCCTCAATACACTTCATTAATGTAGAATGGAAAAAGTTTGTGATCTTAAAATAAATAATATTATACTGAACAAAGTCTAGTTCAGCAGCACATACCTCTAAGTGCTAATTAAGTGCTGCTCTTTTCATAGAATATTGTAAAGGTGACTTTACTGTTTACACCCAATCCAATTAGGAGGCAGGAATAGCAAGGAGGGACATGCGTGCTGGAAAATGTTTGTATACAAATGGCTTTTCCTGGAAGAGATTAATTGATGTAAATCTCTGAGGGATTCCACCACACATTTTAATTTACGATGTAAAAAATGTCAGAGTTTTGATTACTTTTACTATTACTAAAAAGTAGCCTAATAGTTATTTTCATTAAATATTCAGACCAATAAATATATTTTATTGTTAAGTTTTATTACCACCAAGTTTTGTTACAGTGTGTGTATGAAAGCAGGTCTTTAAAAAATGTTACACGAACTAATTTAAAACAAACAAGAGCAAGAATAGAAAGTTGTGGGAAATAAAATTCCTGACACTGATGGTGGCTGTTTGCGCATGCAAAGTATGCGCTTTATCTCTGCTGTGGCCTCATCCATTGGCCTTCAAATGGCTAAAAGGAACATATTTGTCAAGGCTAGAACACACTATGACTTTTGTTTTGCCTGGAGTCGATGCTAGTTGACATAAGCCAGAGTAAGTCAGTCTGCAGAATTTGGGCGGTCGAAGTTGACAGAATATAACAGAAAATGCGTGTATATTTTTACCTTCATTATGATATACAGATAGAGGATATAAAACATGTTTGATAATTCAAGTGCTGTTTTCATGTTTGTTGTTGCAAGTCTTTGTTAGCACGCCTACTTGAAATCCCACTCAGAGCGCGTCGAGTAGCCTAGTTACATTTAGGTCTGGTAGTGTCATGTGTTTTTCAGTCAGCAAGCGTTTGCATAGTGTTTTAAAACCTGTAAAAGTTATGTAATGTATATTCAGCCTTAATTATGTCTATATTAGTTATTCCCTACCTCAGTTCAGCGTTTTCATATGCAGGCTTGTAGGTTTACGATTTATACAACAGTTAGTTCCAGTCCTCAAATTTGACCCAACAGTGCTGGATTCTCCCTGTTTTGTCTGTATTTTTTTTACTCTGCATGGCGGGGATTTTTTAGTGACTCCAAGATATGACACTTTTTATGAAAGATTGTTTTTCTTCAGCGTTAAACAATGAGTTACACATATTTTGATAAACAAGTGATTCTTGTCACGTTTATTGATTACAATTCAAAAAGTGTTTGAGTAGGTAATTGAATTATTCATTCAACCGATTCATTCAAAACGCTGATTCATTGGGGGAACAAATAACTGCGTCTTAAAGGGATAGTTCATTTTGAAATTGAATCAGAGATCACTTCCGCCTGCTTTCCGGCGCTTGCGTAGACCGAAGAGCCTGTGTCCTCAGATCACTTGGACGTGGCTGTGGTTACAAGAGGTAAAAACAATATAAATACTGTTCGTTTTCTCACACAAACCACTCGTTTCGTGTCTCAGGCCATTTACATTTACGAGTCATTAAATCATGTTTAATTTGGACTTCTCTTTTCATGCTCTTTGAGGTGGACCCCATATACCTCCATTATATGACTGACAGACAAGAACGGTTTGACCTAAAAACATCAAAATTGAAAATACTGTGGAAACAAAGACACCTACATCTTGGATGCCCTTGAGGTAAGCTAAAACATATCAAAAATTAATTTCAAAGTGAACTATCCCTTTAATTCAGAAGCTTCAAAAGCCACGGTTGTATTCCACCGCTATATAACGTTCTTTGTTCCTCATTGCTCGAGAAACAAAGGTTTTGAATTTGCATTTGAAGGAACCTTCGAATTGGGACAGCCTTCATCGCACTGATGTGACGCAACCGGCCTGCGACAGGCTTTCTGACTTGGGAAGCAGCTTATGTGACTAGTTTTTGCTTGGAGATGAAACGATTATTCTGTTTTGCAACTATTTACATTGACAGAACAGAAATAGACTAAATAACTGTAATATTGTATCTAAATATAAGTCACACCACTGATCTGCCTTTATTCAGAATTACAACTATCGCTATAGTGTGTTATTGCCTAGAAACTGAGAGGAATTTTCTTTTGATGTCTGCTTTATTCCTGCGGTTTCAACACATTCCTGTCTCTCTCCCCCCACAAGCCCTCCTATCTCTGACATTAAAGAAATAAACAATGTTATGCTGCAAGTCTCTCCAGAGCAGAAGACTCGTGAGGTTTTTTTTTTTTTCACAGACACATTTTAATCTAAATAAAAATGTAGTTTTGTCATTATCATCATAAACATGTTAATTAAAAAAAAGATTAAAGATACAGTGCATTTACCTAAATGTGAAGTGCCCCAGTCCACTGAGAAGACAGGAATCTCTGTTCTTCGTCAAGAACTCGATACCCCAAACTCTCACACAATCTCAGGTTATTCCTGACCTAGTGCTTCCTGACTTCTTATCAGGATCCAAGCAAGTTTCTTTCCTTCCCGGATGCTTGTAGGTAACAATTTCACTTTTTATACGCCCATTGAAATGAGCTAGAACTTATGGAAACATGTTTGTTAGTTCTTGTGTGCTTTCATTTTTATAGCTATTTTTTATTATGTAGCCTAGATAAATCAAAACAGGTGACCATGGGAAGTTATCATGCTTTTTTTTTACTCCAATAAATATTATTCAGGGATTTGTTCTTTCTTAATTGAAAGTCATTTTCTGTACAAGTTAAGGTATCAGTGGGACATGTTGTCACATCATATGAGATAAGCTAGCCTACATGCCAGCGTGTTTTTGTGTTCACTTGTTTACCAGTGAGCTTTTACAACAATTTAATTTTGAATTTGAAGGATAAAATTAACTAATATTATCCTAATTTAATAAAGTTCTGAACATGTTGTTGGATGACAACATGTCTACTGAAATAGGCTATGACTAACTAGCCAAAACGTTCGGTAAATTCCATTATTATGTCACTATGGGGTCATTGTGAATGTGTGTGTGGGCTGCCTACAAAGTGGAAGTGAAATGGAAAGGAGAGACAGATAAGTCAGTTGCTTAGCTGTAAGTATCTATTCCCTTAATAACGGGGCATTCCAGTAATCTTCCTCAAATCTCTACAGGGGAAGGGCTTGACCAACACGTGGTCAGTCACTCTCATTTTTACTCACCCACTGGGGAGAGTAGAGTAACGCAGATCCACCACAGGGGGAGGACGTCTCATTTCTAAATCGCAGGACTAAAGTTAAACATTATTTTAAAATGAAGAAAGGGTCATTTTGTCTCGCCACATTTATTCGGATTATCTATATGCGGCTAACTGGATTTTGCATTCTGTACTTCTCTCTAGTTGCAGGTAAGTGATTGAATGTTTTGAACGTCACTTGAACAAAGAAAGTGCTGTTTAAGCTACTGCAATATTCATTGACAAAATTCTTTGTATTTTCATGGTATGTCTTAATAAATTATATAGCCATGGTTCGATGAAACTATAACAAATAGGCTATTTGTGTCTGCCCGTCCAGTACAGTTCAGTTTCAGTTCATCAGTCAAACGCGTATATCTTCAGGTGAAAATAAGAGCTAGTAAGTTTCAAGCTTTGAACCTCAAAAGACTTCTAAAAGTAAACAAATAAATAATTATAGTCTATGCATTAATCGTACAAGCCTATGCATCCTTTTTAAAACGGACCTACTTTTTTGGTCTTCACACCAAGAATCTGGAAGCCAGACGAGGGCGCAATAACATTTTTATTAAAAAAAGTTTTCTTTTGAGCGCTTTTGTTGTTGTTCCCAGAAATTCAGAGGGTTTTTTTGTCTGTAGACCAAAGTTGTCAACACTGAAAATGATATTTTAAGAATTCTATGACAAGAAATTTCACAAAAGTAGAGAGTAGCCTATAAGGCCAGTTCACACCAAGGACGATAACTAGAAAACTATTCTAATTCTAAATATAGGCCTAGTTTTCAACATCCAAGTATAGCGGAGGTCACACCACAGCTATAACGATAACGGCACAGAGAAATGATATTGTTGGAATCACTTTCAACAATATCATTGTATATTATTGTTGGAACACAGAAAGGTGTTATCCAGCTGATGGACGATATAAATCACAGCCAATCAGAATCCATTCTGCTGGAACGAGCTCGAGCCGCAGACAAGCCGGCCCTTATGAACTAATACTTTATCTTATAGTTATCGTCCTTGGTGTGAAAGGGTATGGAGGGATTATTGAGTCAGTAGATATTTTTTGTACAAAATATTCTAACAGTGTGACTGAATAGGCTAGGCTGGCTACTATAGGCTACTACAGATGACTTCCAGATTTCTTTGTTTTGTGTTTTGCATGATCATCACTCAAAAATCACTCACTGAATTCATTACTCTTAATTTAATTGAAGAAAGTTTTCAATTTAATTTAGTTAGTTCAAAATCAGTTTAGTTGAGTCAACATAATTTAGTTGGCTTATGTTAAATTTATTTACTGTAGTATGTTTAACTTAACTTTATTACATTAGAAATTTTTTTTATGTCAGTCCAACTTAATTTATTTGATTAATTTACTGATACTTAATTTAAAAATTGTAATTCTCATAATGTTTTCTGAATGATCATGTGACTGAAGTCTGGTGTAACAATGCTGAAAGTTCAGAGATACCATCATCAACAGAATAAATTATTAAATTGAAAAATTATTTTAAAAATAGAAAGCTGTTCTTTTAAATTATTTTAATATTTCACAATCTTACTGTTTTTACTGTATTTTTGATCAAATAAATGCCCTTTTTAAGCCTTTGTGAGCATAAAAAATGATGTTTCCGATCTTTTGACAGATAGGCTACTTTATTATGTATAATATAAACAGCTGTGGTGACTAAATAACAAAAATATTACAACAAGAATTTATTGTTTATCATGTAAAGACACCAAAAATTCAAACCAGCTGAAAATTAATAGAGATTTATAACAAATATTGATTAACCTTTAAAATCAGTTTGGTTCAATTGAAGTCAAATGTATAAAAATAAACCAAGCAAAGTATGTTAACTTAGCAAGTTATGTTGTATGTATTTATGATTAAGATTTATGTCAAGTGTAATAAAAAAGGAAATCGAAAGGCACTGTGCATACATGAAAATCATAGGTGATAAAATTAGGTGATAAAATAAGGTACTTTGTGATTTTGTGCAGTTTGTTTAGTCAGTTTGAAAAATGTTTAAAAGGTTTTTAAAAATCCTGTATTTTTTGCTTTTCTGTGGGCAGGTTCACATGCTGATGAATGTCCTCTTCAGCTCAACCCAGAGAGAGTTATTGTGGAGTTTGGCGGTTCTGTTTCAGCCGACTGCAACACTTCTGTCCCGCATAAAGGATTGGGATGGGAAGCCAGTGAGGGAGCAGTGCCCATGAGGAGAGACAGTCTGATCATCACATGGAGAGTGTCAAACCTGACAGAATGGGACATAGAGCCAATGTGCTACATAAACTATAAGGAACAGTGTCAAATACCTCTCCCAGTGACTATTTACAGTGAGTTTCTCTGTTATTGATACTTTTATATTCTCAGAAATATCTACTGTACATTGATGACTGCAGATATCAGAGAGTGTAAATCTTCCTCCACAGAGACTCCAGACAGTGTGTCCATCAGCACTGTGAATCACAACGGATCAATGATGGAGGGAAACCAGTATGAGCTCCAGTGTGACGTTCTCAATGTGGCTCCTGTTCAGAATCTCATTATCAGCTGGTACAAAGGACAGACTCTGGTGAATCAAACCAATTTCACTGACACCATCAAGACTCCAGTCAATAAAACATCTAAACTCCTGATCCGTGCAGACAGAGCTGATGATGGAGATCAGTACTGGTGTGAAGCAAAGCTAGAACTGGGAGAAGAAGGACCTCAACCTCCTCCAACAGCCCCATCAAATCATCTCAACATTACTGTATATTGTAAGTAAGAACCATCAGCTTCTATCCTTCATCTTTTAAGAACATCTGTTAAAGTCCAAATCAAGCAGACTTTTAGTGGTTTCCACTTACCATGTCACAGAGTCAAGTTGTGTGATGACAGGGATCGGATGCAGTATGTAACTTTTTCTTGTCAAATTTCTAGATTTGAGTAGTTTTGTTGAAAACTACAAGATTAAAATTAATATGGATTAAAGTCGTCGTGAAACCAAAATGTAACCTATTTACTTTGTCGGCGCACGTTACTAGTCTTTAGGTGAACAATTAATCCGATTAACCTTTAATAAAATTCTGAACATTTGCTTTTCCCTTGGAAATACATCACGACACTGGAGAAAAGTCGGTTGCGACTTCCGGCTCACGGGGACTTTAACAAAAGTCACTTATCATGTATATGTAGGAGAAACACCTCTTAAACTGTTTTTTTGCTCCTTCCTGCAGCTAAACCGATCATCAATAAGACCAAACTGCCCTCCATAGTGCCTGTGTTTCGAGGATATCCAGGGGTGATTGTTTGTAAAGCCGAGGGAAACCCAACACCAATAATCAGCTGGAATCTCAGCACAACTGAAATAGTTTATAGTGAAACTCTTACTATAACAGAATCAACACCTGAGGATCTGCACTGCATTGCGAGCAATTCAGTTGGCACCACCATCAGACGTGTAAAAGTGTCCATACAAGGTAACGATGCATTTTTGTATCATTTTCAATTCTAAGTGACTTAGTTTAATTGGCTGTTTCAATAACACTAGCAGCAATACTACAGAAAGGTACTTTGGTTTGGTTGTTTAAAAAACATTGTTTTGTTTTTTACATTTTTTACATTTTATTGTGAAAAAGCAAAAACAGTTTAGTAAAAATGACGCACAGCTTTCAGATTTTAGCTCGGCTTCCTTTGTGGTTAATGTTTTCGGCTTTTCACAAAGTATTTGCACTTTTGTAAGAAGCTGTTTGGTTTGTTGTTCGTGTAATGCGCTCCTTGCAGTCAAGGGAAATGGCTTGTGGATCGTGTGACCATAGTTGCCCTGCATGGATTTTTACTTAGATTAGCTGCTGACTTTTGATATGTTGGAGCAATTATGTAGGCTTGGTATCCATCCCCAGTTTTGCTTGCTTGGGTTTTATTCCCTAAATTTGATTTACTCATATATTTGTTTCTTTTGATACAGAGAATTACGTGCCCATATTAGTATGCATTATTGTTGCTGTAGTGCTGGTCATCTCAATGATCTTCATCATCTACTTCACCCTCTACAAAAAAAAAAAGAAGATGGGCCATTATGATTTGAGGAAGCCCCGAGCACACAATGGACTCTTAGCACAGCCAGCACAGTCCTCATGAAGGACCTCTGGCCACGACTCAGTCTCCTGTCAGATCAGTCTTAGCAGACGGTCACAAGGATCGATGTTCTGCTCACTTGATCATCGCACTGCCAGTCACATCCTCACATTGTTGACCAAGGATGTTGATCAATTAAAAACATTTGAGTAATCCTGGTTAGATTTCTTTTGTGTTCTTATAAAAAGGAACTATGCTTACACTTTATGTTTAAGGCACATTGCACATTCTACTGTTTATTATATAAGAAACCAAAGTTGTTAAAAAGTTTTTAAAAATCAACAGCATTTTTTGACTGTAAATAAATGTATTTGTGTTATTTATCTATAAACTACAGGAACGTCTTGTCTGTCTGTGTGTCTTGTCTGCCTGTATGTCTGTTAATCGAATATCTCTTGAACCGTTAGTCAAATCGATTTCAAACTTGACTTGTGCAGTGCCGATCTTGCAAAAGATATCGGTAAATATATCTGTAAAAGAAGCACACATTGAAGTTGTGGTTTAAAAACAAACATTCTGACATTAGAGAGGGTTGTGGTTTAAAATTTGTGGATTAAAAATAAACATTAAGTCAGCTACACTGTTTATTTCTGAATATTGTAGTTATTCAGAAGTAGTTAGTTGTCAGTAGTTAGTCATATATGTAGTTCACTTTTCCATATCGTATGTCATTATGTCAGTATCAGTATTTGCTTTCAACCATGCACAAATAAAAATGTCACTGAACTGAGCAAACCAACAATTACTAAAAACACACAAAAAGTGATTTTGCACTTAGTTACTGTCCAATCGAAAAATATACAGTACACACACGAATAATACACAGTATATATAAATATAATATATACATATAAGTATAATATATACAATATAAGTGTAGCACTTATTCATTTGTGGATGTTAACTGAATATGTAAATTAGCTACACTGTTTAATTCTGAATATTATATTTTATTCTGGTCCGCTTAACGTTATCGTTTTCTCAGAGTTTAGGCTCCTGTGTAATAGTAGCTTAGGCTATTCAGCAACCCTAACATACCAAACCAACAATTACTAAAAACACACAAAAACAGATTTTGCACGGGCATTGCACTAGTCAAAATGTAAATTTCATTGACATCCAAAAAGTAATCTAATTATGTAATGCACGTTACTTGAAATGCATTTTTTTACCCGTAACATCAAAAAGTAATCTGATTACATAATCCACATTACTTGTTAGATTAAAGGTAATCTGATTTCGTAATGCATGTTGCATGTAATGCATATCTTTACTCATATTCATAACATCAAAAAGTAATCTGATTACGTAATGCACATTACTTGTTAGATTAAAAGCAATCTGATTTTGTAATCCATGTTGCATGTAATGCATTAATTTACTTGTTAGATCAAAAAGTAATCTGATTACGTAATGCACATTACTTGTTAGATTAAAGGTAATCTGATTTCGTAATGCATGTTGCATGTAATGCATATCTTTACTCATATTCATAACATCAAAAAGTAATCTGATTATGTAATGCACATTACTTGTTAGATTAAAAGCAATCTGATTTCGTAATCCATGTTGCATGTAATGCATTAATTTACTTGTTAGATCAAAAAGTAATCTGATTACATAATGCACTTTACTTGTAATTAATTACTTGTTAGATCAAAAATGAATCTGATTACGCAATGCATGTACTCATAACAAAAAAATCTGATTACGTAATGCACATTACTTGTGACGCATTACTTTGCCCGTAACATCACAAAAGTAATCTGATTGCGTTATGTATGTTACTTGTAATGCGTCACCCTCAACACTGCTCATTTCAGATGAGATTGAAAAAAATGGGCTGTGCTAGAAATGTGACCATCTTAAACATAAATAGAATTATAAGCTAATAAGGGTAAATTGACATACTCTGGTACACTGGTGAGAGCATCTGAGTGGTTTCCACAGTTGTAACTTGACAGGCTAAATTTCTGATGTGTCTTTTAGTGATCTAGTGTCTACACCATAATAGCGAACATTCTCAGAACATTCTGGCAAGGTTCTCTCAAAGTAACGGTGAAAGAATATTTGTTCAAAGTTATCTGGTCTTTATTAATGTTCTCAAAACGTTAGCACATAAACTTATTATTTATACTGGTTATACTGAAACATTTGGACCTCTTAGCTTTTTCAGAATGTTCAAAGAACATTCTAAATTGTCCCTCAATGTTTGTAAAATGATCAATTGGAATGTTCCCTTAATGTTCATATTACCAAGATTTTTTTCAAGGAACATTCAGAAATAAACATTTTTGTAACTTTTGTAACATTAGCAAAATGCTCTTCTATTTGTGTTAGATGGGGCCAGTCTGAGTATCTTGTGATGGACTGGTTACTCTCAGCATCATACATTCTATGACATGAGTAGTACTGAGTATTCAGAGATGCTGCTCCTTTCTGCATACTAAATATGCTTATTCAGACAGCGAATGTGTCCATCGATCATGCTGTGGCTCACTCATGAATCAGTTACAAATTACCAATGCCTGAGGGGGTCCATAATCACTTATAAGCCTCGTAAGAGATATCAAACAGCATACAAACAAAGCTGTGATTTTATACATACCCAACCTTGACTGAGCTCGAGGATGTGTTGACAATCGAGGGAAATGAGGTGAAGTGAAGTAAAGAGTTGTGGCTTTTCAATGTTCAAAACATTACATTGCCTTTTCCAATAGATGAATGTGCTCTCTTTTTCAATAACTCCGATTTGAAGTGACGATACAAATTGATAAAGTTGCAATACGTGCACTGTTTAGAGAGATGTGTGGGGGAGGGCTAACATTAACTGAAGCAGGCAGCTATGCGAGGGCAGACTGGGCAGTGGTTTCCTGCGATAAATGAGGGGTCCGAGTTAGTGTGTTGTGTTATCGCCTGAACAATTAAACACTGTTAGCTGGTTAGAAACTGTGTCGATACCGCGCAAACACTGCTAAAATGACGGCGTGTAGCGATCGGATACTCTTAACGTGTCTAATTTTGGATCTGTTTTCGAGGTGGTATGCGTTGGATGGTAGGACAACTAATCTTGTATCTATCTTTTCCTGAAGGGGGAAATAAATAATAAACACAGAATATAATATATAAATATATTCAGAACAGTTTTCGGTGTTAAACTTGATGACGCTGTGTTAAATACGTCAAGGGTGATTAAATAGTCGCTTCTGAAAAGACTTCTGTGTAGCACTGTTTAAATAGCGATAAACCTTGTCAAACAAGATAAATACAACGTGTTTGTTATCATTTTGTAGCCTAAGTAACCGCAGCCAACCATAAAAGTAGACCGTAGCAATTGCTTATAAAAGTTAAAGGGTAACTAAACACCAAAACAACTTTTTTTAGTTAATGATCTGTAAGAATGGAGCTTCATAAATGCTGTTCATTGATTCGAGTACATTTTTTGACAATTGAGTATAAAGTGTTTTGATTTTCAAATATATGGTGTAAAAACGTCTGAGTGCTGCCCTCTTCAGGTTAAACGGAAAGCTCCTGCAGTAGGGGTACTTGCTGACGTAGCGAACTCTCAGACGCACTCTGTCACACCCTTGGTGCGAGCTCACCACGCCCTTGGCAGCCCCTGGTATAAAGCATCTGGTTCCGTCAAAACTACTGTAGCGAGTCAGGAGTTGGATTTATGAATATTGAAAACGATCAGGATACTATAGCATATAATAGCATCTAGTTAGCATAGCATTTATATAGTTATTTAGATTATTTTTGAAAACGACCAGGATAGAGTATTGTTGCATCTATTTAGCATAGCATTATATAGATAATTTAGATTATTTTGTGTAGCTAGTAGCATAGTACAGTTAGGATAGCTTCAAGTTAGCATAGATTTATCAGTGTTTAGTACAGTGATCAGGATAGTAACGGAATAGAGGTGGACATGGGCTTCTCCACACAGCTGCACACGCAGTGCCAAACACTGCTCGTCCTGCATGTACTCCTCCACCGCAGCGGCGTCTTGATGTGAGTGATCATGGATATTTTAATCACAATTTATGGTTAGGATAAAGTTAATCCTCTAGGGTCGACAAACGAGCCGGTGCATTTTGCTGGATTTTTTCATATAGCGGCATAATATCAATAGCGTGCGCTATTGAGATCAACTCGACGACATAACTCATCAGATGCCGGTCGCGATGCGGGAGTTAAGACCGCAGTTTGAGCCAGCAGCTCGAATGGATTTGGCCCTGTGTATACATACAATTCACCCTCATCCACTTCAGGTGAAGGTGAGGGAGAAAAGTCCTCGACTTCAAATGGCCGCTCTGTTGCAAAGGCAGCTATTGAGTCACTCCAGACTAGTCTCGCTCTATTTTAGAGTCTGACAGCAGCTGTCACTCACGGCGGGTCTCAGGTGCACGCCCCCTAGCCCCGCTGGGGTCTGCCCATTTTTTCAGCATTTTTCAAATATTGCTAGTGGGTGGAGTCAGGCTCTGACCAGGGGTTTAGTTACCCTTTAAGTTAGTCTTTCAGTTTTTAACAGGTAGAAAATGTAAAGGGCTCCTGAAGCTATTCACCGGGAAACATCACTGTTTTTTTTTTTTTAAGGGTGGTTCCTTGGTATACTAAATTTGTTAACTACATTTCACAGGTTATCTTTGACTTGCAAAAGTGAATCACTCAACTTGCTGATGGTAACAGTTTGTCTTGCTCCAGCAACAATAATGACTGGAGTTTGGATTACCTGCTAAAAAAATATCTTAAACCTAATCTGGTTTACTGTCCTTAGGTGGTTTTCCATGTCTGGCTAGTTTAGAGGAGTTTGGGTCTGTCCAGCTAAACACTAGCTTAGCCAGGTTGCCCAGTGTAAACCAGCTAAGAACTGTAAATGCGTGTTTAAGCATTTTTAGCAGTGATATAAGACGTCTCCATGAAGTCGAGATCATCACACTGGAAATACCACACTGCTCACAATATAACATAGGAAGTTAACCATTTCACAGAATGGAAGCAAAGGCCAGTGTGCTGGAAAATACACCTTAAGATGGTGATTGTGCTTTGAAGCATGGCTGATGGTCATTGATGGTCAAAGAGCAATAGTTGCAACATACAAACTACTACATAGAGTAGCTACCTTGTCTTAAACAGCACTCAGCTAAAGCAGGGACATGTTTAAAAAAACAAACACCCCCCCCCCCCAAATTTTTAGTTAAATTTTTTTGATTCATTTTAGTTACTCTGTTATTGCTTTATTTGTCTTCCAGATATTTCCATCCGTGTTAATCACACCGGACCAATGAAAGTGGACGAGGGGTATGAGTTCCAGTGTGACATTCACACTGTGGCTGAGGTTGTTGTGAGAATGTACAAAGGACACCATCAAGTGAATGAAACAATCTTCACCTTCAATACTTCAGACAGAAATCCATATAAAGTCCAGATCCATCCAAATAAAAATGATGATGGAGCTCAGTACTGGTGTGAAGCAGAGCAGAAACTGGGAGAAGAATCTCAACGTCCTAAAGTCACATCAAAACCTCTGAGCATTACTGTACATTGTAAGTATAATAATTTGTCCACTTCTAATGTTTTTAAACATTCAAGTTTATTTAGCAGGTATTATATTGGTCTTAATTATTAACATTTGTAACCTGTTTTTTGCTCCTTCCTGCAGATGGACCGATCATCAATAAGACCAAACTGCCCTCCATAGTGCCTGTGTTTCGAGGATATCCAGTGGAGATTGTTTGTGAAGCCGAGGGAAACCCAACACCATCAATCAGATGGAATCTCAGCACAACTGATATAGTCTATAGTGAAACTCTTACTATAACAGAATCAACACCTGAGGATCTGCAATGCATTGCAAACAACTCAGCTGGCATCACCATCAGATGTGTAAAAGTGGTGTTAAAAGGTAACTGTGCATGCTTGTATATTTTTTGGTGTACATTTCCAACAGGTGCTTGCAGTATTACTTCAAAATATGGGAAATGTTGGGAACTGAAGAAGAATCAGGCCGAACCCTTTTTAAAAATAATAATTATAATGTTCACACTAGGTGAAATATGCAATGATGGTAGCAAATCATGAATAAAATAAACCAAATTGAAAAATACATTTTTTATTATTATTATTATGTGAATTACAATGTATTTAAATAATTTGATTCAACAGATGTTATTATACCAAAGCAAAGGCAATGGAAATTCACTGTTTCACAACGCTGGAAACCTTGAGATAGGAGATTAACACAGATATGATATACCAACATGGTTTAAATGTTATACATCATTTTGTGTGCTTTATTTTGCCATATCAGAAGCAAACAAGCACAATGAGAAGGCTGATCATAAGTACAGTACAAGATATTATATCGGGTACTTTACTATGCTCAGCTTTTTTAATTGGCTTGTTTGCTTCTTATATGGCAAATATTGTTTTCTTCTGGTCACTTTGATATTTAGGTTGACTTGGAAAAGCCAACTTACTGATATTGTACTTAAACTACTTCTTCTTCAGGCCCGTACACACCGGGACGAATATCAGCGCGCGTGTTCACACCCAAGTGATTTTCGCTGACGATGAGCCGAGTGAACATGCAAATTCATTTCCTGACATTAGATGGTGCCCATTTGCTCGCCAAAACCACTCCATATCAGTTTTCTTTAATCAAGATGTTTGTAGTCCCTGTCGCGTTTGTCTCATAGTTCTTTATGTTCTTACACCAACGAGAACTCTACATTCATCTTGCCTTTCATCTTCCTCGTCTTATTTCTTCCTGGCTGTGTAGTAGACGGCGACGCTACTTGGCGTAGATCTTCTTCGCCGTTGCATATGTGTGCTCGGCAAGACCTTTTTGTGTTTGAGTGCCCCCAAGTTGTGTTTACGGTAACTTCCGAAGCTCTAAACACGTGAGCAAAAGCACCAATCTCATTGGTCTAATAGTTTTTGACGCAGTGCGTCAAACTAAAAAAAACGAACCCAAGGCGTTTTTTTAAAAAGACGCTTTAACGCGTGGCGTTTTACGAGTCGGTGCGTGCACACTCACATTGGCGCCCTTTGTTTAGTCACGAGGCGTTAACCGTCGGCGAATAACACACGCAAAATTTGTGCCGGTGTGAAGAGGCCTTTCCTCTGAGCCAAATTTTAGACTGTATCTCCTCCTAGACCGTTAAAGCTACGACCAACAAACTCAGGTCGGACCTTCAGACTGTTCTTACTTAAGGCCTGTTCACAAAGGCAAGATGAATGTAGAGCTCTGCTGTTCTCGTTGGTGTAAGAACATAAAGAACTAAATGACAAATACAACAAGAACTACAAACATCTTTATAAAAGAGAACTAATATGGAGTGGTATTGCAGAGCAAATGGGCACCATCTAATGTCAGGGAATGAATTTGCATGTTCACTCGGCTCATCGTCAGTGAAAATCGCTTGGGTGTGAACACAAAAAACGCGTTGAAAAACGCTGGCGAATAACGTGCGCTGATATTCGTCCCGGTGTGTACGGGCCTTAAGTGTGCTGTATCTTTTAAGACTGATTTGAGTTTCAGTTTTCTTAAAAATTAATATTAAATATCATAAAAATCCCATTGACTTTCATTGCAACAGTTCAAATTGAGCCAAGACTACGGTGGCCCAGTAGTGTACAACACAAAAACTCAAATCTAAACTCCCTGAAGCCCTAGACTCAATTAAACTACCATTCAGTATGAATGAACATCTATCCATCTATCCATCTATCTATCTATCTATCTATCTATCTATCTATCTATCTATCTATCTATCTATCTATCTATCTATCTATCTATCTACCTCTTTCTTTCTAACTAATCCATCTTTCTCTTTCTTTCTTTCTTTTTCTTTCTAGCTATTCTATCTTTCTTACTATTCTTTCTTTTAACTTAAGATTTATTTATTTATGTATAACTATTCTTTCTTTTAAACTTTTCTTTTAAACCTTTCTTTCTTTTCTTTCTTTTTTCAAACTAATCTTTCTTTATTTCTAACTACTCTTTATTTATTTATTTCTCAAACTAATTTTTCTTTCTTTCTAACTAATCTTTCATTCTTTCTAACTGATCTTTTTTCAATCTGATCTTTCTTTTTTCTAACTAATCTTGATGATCCACCCAACCATCTATGTTCATGTTAAAACATGTTAAATCATGCTAGCAATGTGGTAAACCATACTAGAAATATGACAAATCATGTAAAACCATGTTAGAACAGTGTAAAACATTTTCAATCTTTCTGGCTAGGCTTTTCCAAGCCAACTTAAAGTTTGTCTACGAACTGTACCATCTAGTTAAAACTTGCAACTGTGTTATTCGTTTTGGATTGTGACTGATCTTCTGGTGTGCTTTATTTCTCTTGACACAGAGGATTACCTGCCTTTAATAGCAGGACTTGTTGCCATCACAGTGGCGTTCATCTCTGTCATCTTCATCTTCATCTACTCCATCTACTACAAAAAGGCCAAGATGGGCCGTTATAACCTGAAGGATGTCAAGCTTAGTCAACAAAATGGAGACATAGCACAGAATGGCAAAGACAATAGTATTCCTATGAAGAAACTCTCTCAGTCCAATATCCTTGCTTAGGTTATGAAATGAATCCCTGGGTTTGTTGCATCTGCCGAGCCCCATTGTCCACATTGGGCAACGTTTTGTTTTTTACACTGTATCTAGCCCTCTGTTCTGGGGCTATTAGTCTCTTCATGATTTTATGAAGAATTGGTGCATTCGCTTCTCTCTTATGTCCAGTGTTATTCAACTGCTAATTGCAAAGTAACGAAATAAACTTTCACGCAATCTGCAATGGAAAATATCTGACAGAACAAATGTTAAGGTGTTGGCAAAGAAATGCTGAACAAATTTCAAGTTGAAATTGAAGTGATCTTTCAGGATCTTAATGATTCTCTACGATATTCTTCAACTACAAAGGGATATTACTTGGTTAATTAATATTTGCTTTGCACACTATAGTTTAAGGGAATCACACACTTTTAAGCTCTTGTTCGATTGTGTAACAAAACTTTTCTTTTGTATATGTCCCAGGCACATTGATCAAATTATGTTTTGTCAAATGCTATACATACAGTATTTTGAGAGAGAAACTATTGTTGAGTCTTTTACTCTGTTCTTCCTTTAAAGTTTCAGTTCTTCTGGAGAAATCCGCACTTTAGAGTTTGACTATGAAGAAGTGAAAGTTCTTCTCTCATGTTGAACCTGTGGGAAGATATCTTGATGCCTTTCTGAAAATTCTCTCAGGCCTCATAGTCTGTGAAAAAACAACAATGCTGGACATAAAATAAGTGTGCCAGTTTTATGGCTCAAGCAGTTTAATGATGTTAAAAACATTAACTAAAAAATGACAAGTCTGGCTTTTTTTAACCACCCTTTTGTGGTTGTATAGTAAAAACTGTAAAGATCTTTCGAAGTTTCACCTTTGTGCTCCACAAAACTTTGGAATAACATGAGGGCGAAGTAAATGATGACAGAATTTTCATTATTATTTGAACTTTGTTTCATAATTTATCTTACCTGTATTCTTGTGTGGTTTAAATTATATTAATGGAATTAACAGTCTGTCCTTTTAAGCACAATGCATGTGATTTGAATTTGTATATACACATGAGAAAATTTTAGAAAACATATCATTTGTTTAAAAAAATCTAAAATAAAAAAAGGCTATTTGTGCTTTTTACACATCTTGCAAAATAATTGAACATCTGATTTTGTATTGAACAACTGTGTGTTTTATTAAGGGGGTAAATGCAGAGGTGTTGTGTATATGTACTGAAATAAATAATTTTTTTTTTACCTCAGATGTCCATTTCTGATCATTTGCTCCTCCTATTTACAGATTTATATCCTTGTGCACAACTATGACATATGAGACATTAGAAATGTGTAAGATGAAGAAAACAAACCAATCGCTATGTTTATGCAGTTTTAAGTTATAACAATAGGCTATATAAATGTATATAAAATACATTAAAACAATATAAAAACAATACTAACAGTAAAATAGCCTTTGCTACTAAGTAGATATGGCAAGCCGTTTTAGCTTTTATTCATTTCCAGGATATAAATTCTTGAATTCAACAATTACATTTTTTGATATCAACAATTGAATTGCTGATATTTGTATTTTCACTAGTGAAATGTCACCATAGGCTGCTATTCAAAATGAATTATTGATATTATTGTTGATATAATTTCTGATATCAATATTGTTTCAGATATCTAAAATGGCTTTCTTACTAGTAACAATCACATTCATGATATCAGAAATTAACATTGTCACTAGTAAACATTGAATTATTGATATCAACAATGAACATTGTGGCAATTCAATTCAAGACATTTCAACTAGCAACAACTGAATTCTTGATATCAAAAATAAAGGTTTTTACTAGTAATAATTTGTATTTCTGATATGTGAAATTGGAATTTCAACTAGTAAGAAATCAATTCTTGATATCAACAATTGGTTTTGAATGGCACATGGTGACATTTCACTTTTGTTAATATAAAGAATTACATTTTTGATATCAAAAATGTGATTGTTGATATAAAAAAAAGTGATTGTTGATATCAAGAATTCATATCCTGGAAATGAATAAAAGCTAAAACGGCCTGCCATCAGTAGCTGCTTGCAGAGTAGATTTTTTTTTTTTTAAATCTCATACATTGATAAAATGTAGCATGTCCAACGTGTAAACTACTTTATTATTTTTCCTAAACTTCAATGTAGAGCAAACATTGTTCGACCAGACGCGTTGATATTAATCAAATGTTCCAACATTGAAATGTTTTGATATTATGGTTAAATAACGTTTGTAATGTGCCAACGTGAATGCTCACTATAGCCTACTAATAAAACATCGTATTGTGCGGGTAAAACGGTTTGTGTCACTTAATAAGAGAGTATAATGTTTGAGATTATGGCTCTTATGAATTCTTCTGAGCTGAGGAAACTCCCTCTGTGATGGCATTTTTCCATAGGTTCCTATATCCAGTTGTGATCTGGGTGGGTGGGGTTTTGCTTGAGGAATCACGACAGTCACTCAGCCGAGAACAGTGTCGGGGGACGTAATACGTATATTTATCCACCAGCCTTTTAACCGCGCCTTTTGTCCGGTCGACGGACAAACACTTTTAATATGCAGCAATATTTCTTTGGACATCTGTACCTCTTTGCAGTTTTACTGTTTTTGACTCTCACAGGTTTGTATTGACTTAGTTCCCTTTTTATTCTACCTGTAGCCTACATGAAGCGAGAACTTTCATTGACTGGGATATAGCCTAGTTTAGATTTCATTTCGAATATTGAGTTTGAAAGCTAATTCATTACTGTATGCTAGCTACTGTCGCGCTCACTAGTAGGCTAGCTATACTGTACCAGGGCTGTAATGTGATATGACTTGTGTTTGAGTAGCCTACACATATTTTGAATTCTGGCAAGCTCTTCAGCATGTAATCTTTGGATTTGTATAGATATGACCTTTAAAAAGTACCTAACACATACAGTCATTATGACAGTGAAAGCTTTTTTATAATGCTGCTGATATTTCTACAAATATCCACTTTTTGTGTAGGGACCAAGCAGCAAAATACAATATGAAGCGGTACAAATGTAAATACTTGTCCTTTCAGAGTTCAGATACTGTAACTGATAATGATGTCAATATGACTTTTTTAAATTTATGGAATTGTATATCATATTAATAAGGATGAGTTGTGAGGGTAATGGGTTTGACACAAAAGTGATTCACCCAAAAATGAAAATTCAGTCATTAATTAGGCTACTCACCCTTATGTCGTTCCAAACCTGCAAGACTTTTGTTCATTTTTACAACACGAATGAACATCTTTTTGATTAAATCTGAGAGCTTTCTGTCCCTCCATTGACAACCTACACAGCTACACTTTCAAGCCCCAGGAAGATAGTAAAGACATCATTAAAGTAGTCCATATATCTCCAGTGCTTTAACCTCAATTTTATGTGTGTTTTGTTTGTGCTTTTTTATCTCTGACACGCAGCTATAAAAAAAATATGAATAAAATGTTTATTTCCTGCAACAACTCGTGCTTAATTACTACAAGAGAAGTTGGAAACGGTGCTGAGACAGGACAATATACATATTAATGGCGAAAGAATAATCAGATAAAATAAAAACTATGACTATTTCTTTGACTATTTTAAGTAAAATGTCTTATAGCACAGTAAAAACGGGTGCCCGACTAACTGCTTGTCAATGTCATTGTAAATGGCTTACAAATATGTTAATGAAGAACATACTTTTGTGGAATGACCCTCACCCTATGTGTCAGTGTTTATTAGTTTAATGCCAATATGATTAGAATTGATGAGCTTCTTGGTTTTAAACAGTCATAAACTGTTATAGACTGATGGCCTTCTACAAAACCAGATCTTGACCAAGAATCTTTAACATGTGATATTTGCTGTTATTGTTAGTCTGTCAAGTAAATAATACATGTATTCTTCTATTATTCTGAATTCTTTACTGTGTTTAACAGGTACACATGCTGATGAATGTCCTCTTCAGCTCAACCCAGAGAGAGTTATTGTGGAGTTCGGCGGTTCTGTTTCAGCCAACTGCAGCACTTCTGTCCTGCATAAAGGGATGGGATGGGAAGCCAGTGAGGGAGCAGTGCCCATGAGCAATGACAGTCTGATCACATGGAGAGTGTCAAACCTGACAGAATGGGACATAGAGCCAATGTGCTTCATAAACTATAAGGGACAGTGTGTAGTACCTCTCCCAGTGACTATTTACAGTGAGTTTCTCTGTTATTGATACTTTTATATTCTCAGCAATATCTACTGTACATTGATGACTGCAGATATCAGAGAGTGTAAATCTTCCTCCACAGAGACTCCAGACAGTGTGTCCATCAGCACTGTGAATCACAACGGACCAATGATGGAGGGAAACCAGTATGAGCTCCAGTGTGACGTTCTCAATGTGGCTCCTGTTCAGAATCTCATTATCAACTGGTACAAAGGACAGACTCTGGTGAATCAAACCATCTTCACTGACACCATCAAGACTCCAGTCAGTAAAACATCTAAACTCCAGATCCGTGCAGACAGAGCTGATGATGGAGCTCAGTACTGGTGTGAAGCAAAGCTGGAACTGGGAGAAGAAGGACCTCGAGTTCCTCCAACAGCCCCGTCAAAACATCTCAATGTTGAAGTTTTCTGTAGGTTTATTTATTGCAAATCTTGGAAATTGTATTCAATTTAATTCATTTATATTTCGGAAGGGCATCCTAGTGTGAAGAATTATCCATTATATGAAGTTAGTAAACATACAATAATTAACAATATGAATTAAAATGTTCCTCTGTCCTCCTCAGATAAACCAAAACACTCCAGTTCAACAGAGACCATCAATATAAATGATGAGCTAAACTGCACAGTGAAGGCAAACCCGGCTCCTACGTACTCATGGCAGTCAGATCATCTGAAAGAGACGATCACGTTCAATGTGCTTCAGTCCTCCACGCTCAGTTCAGGAAACTACACGTGCATCGCCTCAAACTCTCAGGGAAGTGACAGCAAAGTGTTCATCCTCCAGTCTAAAGGTCAGTTCGGAATAAACAATAATCTGCCTCTGATTTCTACTGTTCAATAGTAGAAATGCAGTGATGATGTATTTTTTGTAGGGCATCACGAAAGTTAGCATAACTCTGGTTCCCTCAATGAAAAGCCAAAGGAAAAATGCTATTGGGTTTTCATTGAGGGAACCAGAGTTATGCTAACTTTCGTGATGGAAATAACTTTCAGGATATAGAAAGAAAGCTTTTAAGACCTACAAAATATTTTTACCAGCTTTATTCATCATGATAATCTTCACAAATTAACATTTTTATGAATTTTGAACCCTAAATACAATGGCCAGAAGAAAAAAAAGCAAAACATAGGCTATAAAACATTATGAGTTATAATAGTTTGCTACACAGGTAGGCTGTATAAGCAGACTACAGTGAGTAGACGAGTTTAAGTTGTTTGGTGTAATTGTTTAAAATCCTGACAATGTCTGGAGTCCAATTTCACCACCTGTTAGCAATCGCTTTTTTCAAGACAAGCATAAGCTTTAAAAAAATCACAAGGGGGTTTTACTGATGTGTTATATATAGAAAAAAAATGTACAGATATTTTGAGCTTGCGATAGACAGACTTTATTTCAAGCATTTTACCAACAACCCATTGACATTGGGACGATGGTACCAGAAGTGTTAAAATGCTAACTCTTTTCTGCCTTTGGCCTAAAAAATACATCATACACCCCTAAAAATTAAGGTTCTTCAAATGTTCTTAAATGTATTCATGAAGAACCTTTAACATCCTTGGAACCTTTCCATTCCACAAAACTTTCTTTATAATATAAGATTCTTTAGATTTTTTTTAAACGTTCTTCACACACTGTGTGTTACAATTCTCCTTGTGGAGTTTTCTAAGGATTTTATTTAGGTGCCAATAGAAAACAAAAGTCAACAAAAACAAAACAGCTTTCTATTGGTTATATAGAAAATTATTAGAAATCTTTTCCATTTGAAATTAAAATTGAGACAGGAAAAAAAATGTGTTTGTGATATTTTAGTAAGCTGGTTATATTAAACTCTCTGTTGAAACTGTTGATGGATTCATGTTTCTAAAGTCATTCGTGTCATTTCTCCCACAGACAGAACCACATTCTGGGCTATTATTTTATCCGGCGTGGTTGTGGCAGTGGCGTTAATCGTCTCTTATGTGATATACAAATGCAATGCATCCCCGAATTCTGTCATTTGATGGGCTTGCAAGAGATGACCTCAAAACGGTACCTTCTCCTCAGGGAGATTGTGAAAAACTTGATTATTATGGAGTATTCTTCAAATAACTGACTGGACTGTGCATGGGTGCTGCGGTAGACCAGAAACTGTTACGAAACAGCACTTTTTTCTTTTTAAATCGATAAGTTAAATGTATTTTTATGTGTGTTTACGGATCATTCTTGACAGAATTCTGACTTATTAAATATAACCACTTCAATTTTTAAATTTGTTATACCACAGTGGAAAACCCATTTCTGTACATATTTTCATTATTGTCATAATTTTCTATGTGTCTATGTGACGAGTATGTACTGTAAAATATTTATAACGTAAGTAGTGGATGTCATATTACAAACCACACACATGTAATAATAACAATAATGTTTAATTAGTCTGTATTTTACTTTAGTCCTAATTGTAAGACATCACATTTTTATTAATTTACTGTTTTATTCATAGCTTCATAGTGAACTTGTTTTTTATACAGCCACACATAATTTTTCATCAGGCTCAATAGGCTTGTCACTGTTAAATGACCAGTGCGCCTTTTTCTATGCATTTTTTTTATAAAACAGCACAAGGATTGCTAAAACATTTTTATCTTGTGGTGCATAAGTGATCAAGCTAATGTTATGAATTATTTAAATATGCTATATTTATTTAAACTAACCCTAACTGTAATCATAAAGGCACACTATGCAGAAAATCTGTTTTTGTCAAACAGCGACCCCTACAGTTTCTGTAGAGTACTTGTATTTAATGTTACTGTCGTAAATACCACTCACGCAAAGTGTGGCTATTGACTGGTCTTTGCACTCACACCCTAATACCCATTTGAAGCTGTTATATTAAAGGACAAGTTCGGTAATTTACAATTAAAGCCCTGTTTTAAGATCGTCCCTGGTGAAATAGAACGGTTAAGATTGTTTTTTAGACAAATGCTCCCGTCACGAGAATTTTTGGATTCTGTGTTAGCACCCCCCCCCCCACCTTTATAATGAAAGCATCCCAGATAGCAAACTGACATTGAATCAACGTGGAAATATGACATCGAAACAACGTTGATCTGACATTCTTTTGCTCATCGAATTAACGTTGAACCAACGTCAGACGCGTCATTCTTTCAAAACTAACGGAAAATCAACTTGAAATCAACGCGTTGTTTCAACGTTATGAAAGCAAACCAATTTTCGATTTTCATTTAGCTTTGAAGAATGCCGCGTCTGACGTTGGTTCAACGTTAATTCGATGAGCAAAATCAACGTTGTTTCAATGTCATGAGAGACGTCGTTTCCACGTTGATTCAATGTCAGTTTGCTGTCTGGGATAGGTGCACTCGAACAATCATTCATTAAAACGCATAAAACTTCAGTTTACAAAGACGTGAAACTCACCGAGTGGTCTGGGGTGTTCACTGATACGCTGCAAAATATGCTTTCCATCATAGTTTTTGTCCAAGTCCATTTTCTTCCTGTTTTTGGTCGAAGTCCCCAGTAGTCGATTGTCGAGTTTGCATGCGCGATCCTTAGTTATCTAGTTACCAATGATCGCGCACGTGAACTCGACAATTTACTACTGTGGACTTCGACCGAAAACAGGAAGAAAATGAAGTCGGACAAAAACTATGATAAAACCTGTTGGAAAGCATCTTTTGCAGCGATATTTGTGTGAGCATATCAGTGAACACCCCAGACCACTCGGTGAGTTTCACGTCTTTGTAAACTAAAGTTTTATGCGTTTTAATGAATGATTGTTCGAGTGCACCTATGCTTTCATTATAAAGGTGGGGGGGTGCTAACACAGAATCCAAAAATTCTCGTGACGGGAGCATTTGTCTAAAAAACAATCTTAACTATTCTATTTCATCAGGGCCGATCTTTAAACAGGGCTTTAATTGTAAAATACTGAACTTGTCCTTTAAGGTACAAATCTTGCATAGTGCGTAATTTTGGCATTAAATAAGAGATCTAGTGCTAAAATGTGTTTTTGAACTCAAGCTGAGCGCTCGTGTCCGCTGCTATCAGTGTCGTGGATACATAGTGTCTCTTGTGGCGGTACGTGTGCAGTCTTCACTTGAACGCGTATTAATTCCTGTGAAATCACAAAATAAAATGCACAAAAACGTGTCCCTGCTTGATATAGACTGTAACCACTGATGAACATATTCAGTTTTGATGAGAGAGAAAAACCTCTGACACACTTTGCAAAAGATTACCACTAGACTCAATAAAACTTGCGGATCAATGCATTTAGTTTACGGGTTGAGTAGAGAGGCTCATTCTCGTTTCCTAGTCTCTTCCGACCGCGTTTTCTTTGCTTTTTCCACCGTCGAGTATCACGTCTGAATTGTGCGCAAATGTCTTAGTGCTTCATGTTGTGGTTGATGTGTGTGACGTCGTTGCCGTAAAGCATGTCGTGATTCTCGAGCGATTTGTCGAGGGCGCTCCTCTCAAACTTTCATTCAGTGGCGTGAAAACAGGATGATTGTCTAACTATGAGTTTGTTTACCACAGAAATGACTTTGAAGCTGTTATAAGGTACAATTCTTGCATAGTGTGCCTTTAACTAACTGAAAACTGATAGTTAACTATACGAACTTAGTTAACTGCTGCATGGCGAATAATAGAAACATTAACATTAACTATGTATGTTAACATTAATGAACTAAAAAAATCACAAACAGAAAAGAATGTTAACTACTTATTAAGGGTGTTTAACATCCTGACTACTTCATCATGTCTAAATGTGTTCAAAAATGTTGTGGGACAGTAAATGTCTAAGGTATGTTGCTTATGAATGTACAGCGTTACTTTTTCATGTTAATTTTATTTTTATGAATACAGAAATTGATGGAAATGCCTCAAATGTCTTTTGTGTTTTTAATATGCTTTAAGACAAACCATCTTTTCTCATGGCAAAGGGATTTTTAATTAAATGCAATATATTATATCTTATGCATTAACTCGTTATTTCATCTGACTCCATAAATGAAAAGGTTTTTATTGTTATCATCATTGAATATAAGCGAAAGTTTGACTAATTCCTTTAACTCTAATGAAATAATATCAAAGTCAGTTAGAAGAATCATCAAATGTAACAATTTATTATGTCAGGTAAATTTATCAAAGATAATAAATAGAAAATACTGTATCAAATGTTCTGGAATAAAAAAAAAGACCATTTGCTAACAGTGCGACATTCTTCAACTGAGAGACGATGTTCTGACAATTTTGCTAGATCTAGAGGTCCCCCATTTAGCATGTTATGTTTTGAGGTTGATTTTTAATTAGTTGGTTAATTGTTAAATATTTATACACGTCTTTTTTCAGTGAATGCTGAAAAGTGGTAGTTCTGATCAAAAGACGCAGGTACAGCATCTGCCACCAAATCTGACGCTCTAAAAAACCTGAAATGTGCACAAGGACATTGGCGGGTAGCTGTGGTCCCACACAAGTGCAGAAACGTTTACAAAAAGGGGATGGAAGCTCCTCCTCAGATTCATGTATTGCAAGATGAATTCCCTGATGTAGACACGGCTCCGGACCATGAGATGCTGGAAAATTCCCTGGCACTGGCCTGCAGTATTGTTATTCCATTCCCCTAAAAACCAAACACACACACAGAAACATAAAAATTCGCTGAGAATAAATTCACAACAAGGCCATCGAATGAAGAAAGAAAGTCATATACATCTTAGCCTGATGGTCATTACCAGCAAAGTTTCATTTTTAGGTTAACTAGAGCTGCACAATAATATGGATGAATTTGTGATTCTGGATGAATCATGATTTTTTTGCTGTAATCCTGCTTGGCAAAGGTTTAATCGACAAAGCTGAATAATTGTCATTTAGGAATAAGATAGTGAAGGTGTTTAAATCAATATTCTTTTTCACGATTAATCACGCAGCTCTTCCTTTAATACGGATGCTTCTTCTTTTCATCTGCCCGAATTGAATTGAATTGAAGAAGAGCTCCAAGTGATCCTAAAGCCTAGTTCACACTGCATGATTTTAAGCCCGATTTAAACTTGATTTGCAAATCGTTGATCTCGCTGACAGGTCAGGGTGTTATCGCTTGCAAATCGCGGGGGATTAGCGGGCGCGGCTGAACGCTCGCCAATCTGTTAGTATGAAAGAGCCAACAACTCATCAAAGACGCTCGCAGACGAGTCGCCGAGCCCAGAAAAATATCTAGCCTGCTAGATATCCAGAGCTATCGCACGGCTCAACCTCACGTGATGTCATGAGCTACAGCCAATCAGAGCAAGGCATGGGTTGAGGTTACCGGGTAAATCTATTTTTTCTTTTTTTTTTCCCAGAGAAAATCATCGTGCAAACAGTTTGCAGCACTAGTTTCTGTCTGACATCCATCTTTGCGTGTTGTGTTCTTCGTCTTCTTCGCTGGGTATTGCTGTTTCGCGTCATTTCCGGTTGATTGATTTAGACAAGAGTGATTTAAGTGTTTGATCTAAGTGTGTATGTGAGCGGGTGTGAGTGTGGGTATGTGTATGTGTGTGTAAACAAAGTAACCATTTATTATTTATTACTGCCCGTGTTTGTAGATTTTTATTTCCATCCTTCCTCCTATGTAACAATTGCCATTGTCAATCCTGTATAAAATATAATATGATATAATAAAATAATATAATATAAGATAACCTTCCCCCACATCTCATCAGTCCCTATCTTTTCCTTATTTTACTTTTTTGTGTGTGTGTGTGTGTGTTATGTGCAATGTCTAAAGTGCATTAAAAGAGGGAGTACAGTGCGAGAGTGTCTCAAATTGGGCCAGCGATGCTGTCCTGTTGAAACCACTTCTCGCCTGCCTTGGTGTTTGGCGTGTTTTTTTTTTTTTTTTTCCTATTCTATGTTGTGGTGCATTAAAAACCCATGAAGAGATAAGGGGGGGGAAGTTATTGCAATACTGATGACAATGAATAGCTGTCAACATTGAACATTGAAAATAAGGGAGTTTTCCCGGAATCCTTCCCCAAAATAAGGGATTTTTTTTACACGATTCTTACCCACAAACTTTAAAAATAAAGCACTAATCCTTAAAAGTCTAAAGAGTTAATAACTAGCCTAGAACCTAGTGTCATTTAAAGAAAAAAAAAAATCTACATTTGGATTAGCGGTGTGTTGCTCTTGCCTTTATGACAACAATTTCAACTGTTATCACATCTTCCAAAACCCACAAAATAGGGAAGTGGGCTGTCTGTTTATTTCAATTACATTTACACATTTTATGTAGTTTTAAAGAGCCTATATTTAGCCTGGTGATGGACCGTCACTCAGAAGACACACTCTGTTGATTGTATATATCCCATCTTTATATCCTCCTGAGGCCCAGAACGTTTTTTTCCAAAAGTTTTTTCTTCTTCTTTGTGTAATCATTAAGAGCATAAGAAACAAATGAAAAAAAAAAAGAAAAGAAAAGATATTTTATTCATATGTTATATGACATTAAATTATATATAGGCAAAACTAATGGCAATATAAATCGATTATTATAATTATTATTTGTTTAAATTACATTGATATCTGAATTTATGTAAAAACCTTGACTTTCAAACATCAAAATGTAAAATGTAGGCTATTCGAGAACAAAATGACATATAAACATCGTTTCCTATTTTTTTTTTTTTTTTTTTTTTTTTTTTTGCCTGGAAACGCTTTCAACACGCTTGCGTGTCACGTGAAAAAATAGGCGTCAGTTCTATTTCTAGCATGCACGCGTTTTCTGGAGTGTGCAAGCTCTAATCTGTTAACATGGGAACCGAAATAAAAACGGACACGCCACACAGCCCAGTGTGTCTCCGGCCAGCGCGCGCGGCGCCGCATCTGAGAATAAACGACTTCAAGCCGAATCAGTCCGAGCTCGTACGTCTCACAATCAGAGTAAAAATACGGGATATTTTGAGTAGTATGAAGCTGCAGACTCGGAGACCTGCATCTACAGTCCCCCTGCACCCAGAGTCCCGCATTCTCAGACCCCTCGTTTTTCGAGTCAGCGCCGCCGCCTCCTATCAAATTGTATCAGATAAACAGAACTTAAGCCAAAACGTGAGTAGGCTGTCTTCAATTTTATTTAGAGAATCGTAATAGCTCGTTTGATTTATTTTTTAATAAAACTAATTTAGCTAATCGATACAATAAGAATAGTCCATTTAATATTTGTAAAGGTAGTTTGTAACAAGATTTGAGCCGCTATGTTTTTTCGCACTCTTTACCCCGAAAATATTTTGATAGCTAACGTTAGCCTTTAACCTAGGACTTTTTTATATGTCATAAATGCTGCAGTTATTTTTACTGCCCATTTTGTGCCCCCATATATCTCAAACCCACAATGTTGTCCAAAGTTCAAAAACATCTCAAGGGACACTTACAGTCAGAGCAGTGCAACATGAATTTGATTTTTTTTCTTTCTTTTTCTTTAATTTTGAATAAAAAAAATATATATATAAAAAAACCAAACATTGTAGCAATAAAATATCACATAGACTATTTTTCAGAAGATAGTTCAATCTGTAATTGTATCCCTTCCATCAGTAACAATGAGTTTTTTGGCACCTGCATTAAGCAGGGAACGCAAATATTTATTGGATAATTTATTTGAAGACCGTAATATTGCATCCTATTGTTTTTAATTGCATTTGGATAAGCGTGCACTGTACTCTGTGTGCGGGTGTTATTCGATCTTTTGAACAGCAGGAGGCGCTGTGTTCGAAAAATGCGGGGTCTGAGAATGCGGGACTCTCGGTGGGGGACTGTAGATGCAGGCTCCGAGTCTGCAGCTTCATAATATTGGATATTTTACGGGAAAATACCTACCCTATCTCACGACCAATTCGTACGAATTCGTACGAGTGATTAAAAAGTGGCTAATTCGTACTAATTCGTACGACCTCACTCGTGCGAATTCATACGATTTGTCTAAACCCACGTGACGGTTATGTTTAGGGGCGGGGTCAGGGGTAGGTCATTCGTACGAATTCATACGAATTGGCCAATTCGTAAAATATGTACGATTTAGCAAAAATCGTACTAATTTGTACGACTGAGGTCGTATGAATTGTTACGAATTAGCCACCTCGTAAAATTCGTACGAATTCCCGTGAGATCGGGAAACGGGAAGACAGCGGGAAAAGAGTAAAAATACGTGAGAAACCCGGAAAAAACGGGAGGGTTGACAGCTATGTGACAATGACACTTAATTCTAGTTCTACATTCTAATTCTACAGCATTGACAATGGCAATATTGATGATAATTATAATAATAATAATAGTAATAATAATAATAAATTACGATGATGATGGCAGTGGTGATCACAACGGTGAGAGCAAAAGACAGCAACAACAGCAATTACAACAATAAAAAGAATACAAGTGAAAATAGTAATCATAACAGTAACAGTAAAGATAGTAATAACAATGACGACAGAAACAAGTTCAAGCAATTAAAATGCACAAATATTCGTGGGTTGGTTAAGAAGGTGGGAGGAGTCGGAGTTAAGAACAGAGAGAGGATTCATAGCTGTAAGAGGTCAGAAAGTGTTGGATGGCAGAGGTCAGTTTCAGATGTGTAATTATGAAGGGGATATCTTCATATCTTATATGAAGTCTGTAATAAGATTTTTCCAAATGTTATGTCATTTATTTCTGGTTTTCCAGTTCATGAGGATAGTTTTCTTGGCGATGGTTAGAGCTATGAGGAGTATTTTAGAGTTTATAGTTTTATCAGTGATTATTGTGAGGTCTCCCAGCAAGCAAAGGGAAGGCGACAGTGGGATGTGGCAGCCAACTATAGTGGATAGTGACTGTGTGACCTCTTCCCAAAAGTGTTTGTTTGGTTGTAAATGGTCTTGATGTGGCACAACCACACAGTGACATGCCATTGCAGTGACCAATGGATAACTCTAATAATAGAACATTTGCTCCATTGACTTGTAGAGCAGATTAGTTATAGAGACTGAGAGACAAATGATACAAAGCTATTTGTAAAATCCAAAAACTTAGGGGCTTTTGAGAAAACATTCAGGGACAATTCCTAAGAAGGCACACCAGTGCAATGCCTCTGGTTGGTAATAGTATTTTCCTAGTAGATAAAAGGCGGTGCGTATCGGAAAATTACAGCAGACTCCTTATTATTGTCAGGAATAGTAACCTTAAAGGAAATGATTTACTTCTAGGGCATTATGCCAACTAGAAACATACCAGTGGACACACCAATGTGCCAACTAAAAGAGCTGAAAAAATACGATAATACGAATTCCAACGGAAAAAAAAGAGGAAATGAAAAGTTCAGAACAAGGGAAAAAGGGCATCATATGAACTCATGATGTCATGAACCTGTGAACTCTTCACATGAACAGAAGCTTCACGATTTTAAAGGAGTAGTTCAGTACTACACAAGGAGCAGTGTCTTGCTCAGGGACACATTGGTGTCTCACAGTGGATTCGAACCCGGGTCTCTCACACCAAAGGCATGTGTCTTATCCACTGCGCCATCACCACACCCTCCAGTTCCATTCATACCATCCCCCATATCCACAAATCCAGACATGTTCTGTATATGAGGATTGTACTGAACATGTTTGTCATCCAACATGAGATTCACACATCCACATTTAGCTGGGTCTTCCTCGTATCGTCTTTTCAACATGTCCAACATCATCATGTTGAAGCCAGGTTTGGAATCTACAGAACTCATCCACCTTTGTAAAATTAAAAGTAGTTCATTCATGTATTAGACCATTTTGTACAATCAAATTAAATCAAGAATACCAGGTGGAGATGGAGAGACTTTCTCAAATAGGCTTTTGGGCCATGTTGTCACATTTCTGTTTGGACTTTCCCAATGTTCATTGTGTTTCTAGCACTCCTCCCATTTGGTTCAAATGTATCTTGTTGGTTTCTATGGTTACTGTCATTGAGTTAATTTGCCCAAGCTGTGTCTTGTTTCCTTGATCTGTTCTCTGTGTATAAGCCCCCTGTTTCTCCTTGCTCCTGGTCTTGTATCTTTTACTTTAAGTTGATGTGTGGTGGTGATGTTGGTTGAATTTTTGAATGAAAGTCTTCTATCAAATCTTCTTCTACATGGGCTTTATCTCAACCACCTCAGCCGTGACACATGTAAGTGAAGAGTGAAAGATGTGTCGTGAAACAGGTTTAGCTCCATCCCTAATCCTGACAGTCTGACCTGTCCTGTCAAGTCCTTCAACTTGCTCACACGAATGGGGTAATCCCTTGCAAAAAACCCTTGGCTTAGTGTAGCTACTTCCCAATGACTCAACTCTTCGTCTTTGGGAAACCTTCAATGTGTGAGAAAAGTGAGCTAGCCAACTATCTAACTAACGTTACAATAAGATTCATGTCAAGTATATTTATATAGCGCTTTTTCACAATAGAGATTGCATCAAAGCAGCTTCACAGTATCAATCAAAACATAATAACAATGTTCGTTTCTATGTGGAAAAATATCCACGTTTGGTAGAGCTGATCAATGGTATTAATGATGGGTTAATTAATTTGGATATCCCCAACTGAGCAAGCCAAAGCAATATATTCACAACATATCAGTCGCCTACTTGGCATAAAAATGGGTTTTAAGAAACTATAGATGAATATTTCGATTTTCAAGAAATTTACTTTATAATCTAGCATGTATGCTAAAACTAATTATAAATCATGTCAACTCATGTCTCAACTGTCACAGCTAAGTTAACTAGCGACATGGCAAGCTATTTTAGTCTGACTAACTCCGGTGGCCAACTAACGTTACAATTGATACAAATGTAATGACCACACAATACAACCAGAAACAAATTTTCAGTCTTACTGGTAAAAGATAATTCCCCAAAACCTGTTTTCAATTGTGTGATGATTACAGTCCCAAGCAGGCATTTTTCTCAATCCCTGTTATGAGAGATATGGGAAAGTTGCCCTCCGCAATATGGCGGCACCGTTGACATTCGGTCCAACAGCCAATAGGGCAATGTCTATGTATATATTATGTCCATGGTCCAGACACCCTCGGCACAAACTAAGCAATGGCCCTGAACGGTGTTTCATGTCAACATTGTGAGAACGTTCACCGAACAACGTATATATCAACCTTTTGGCCATGTGGTTAAACGTTGTTAGAAGGTTGTGCCAACGTTCGGCGTTTGCTGGGTTGTAACCAATCATGTCATTGTGTGATTGTCAACGAGTAGATCTCTGAGCTGGTGTGAGTGAGTGGAGGTGGGGCTCATTTACATATTCATATTACCGTGTATACTAAATGAGGCAAGGGTGTAGAGTTACATTCATATGTCATTTTGGTGATCAAAGCTGAGTTTTAAGGGATACAATTATTGACTACAGGGGACTTTAAATGCTTTTTTGTCAGGTTCTGTATTGGCTTCGATGGTTCTAGTATGTTTAAAGGGATACTCCACCGTTTTTTTTTTATATTAAACTATGTTATTCCCTTAACTAAGACGAGTTGATGCATACCTCTGTTGTCTCAGTGCGTGCAACACTTTGATCGCACTAGCCCAGTTCATTCAATATGAGCCAAGCAGAGAAGCGACCAAACACCTCGACGTTTCCCCTATTTAGTTACACAAGTAGAGTAATTCAACCAATAATGGTGACACAAAATAAAACGTTGCGTTTTTCTAAGCGTGTAAAGTGAATAATTATAATGTATGGCAGGATACCACAGCAAGTGCTTGGGAGCACTTTGAATTTATTTAATTCTCCTGGTTGTTACCCAAAGTTTACATATTGTTCCCTTATACTTACATGTAAGTACTTTATAGGTACACTATAATTACAGAAAATTATACTGTAAATTCCTCTTAATTACACAGTAATTTCCGGGCTGTAATCTAAAGCGTTACCAAGGATTGTTCACTGAAGGGTATCTGTGGGGAACCAAAACATTTTCTTCTATGCAAAAACCTTAGTTTTTAACAGTGTATCTTTTGTTGTAACTACAAAAACTGGGATTTAATTTCTGAAATTACTACAGTAATATATTGCTACTGGTAGATCACAAGGCAAAAATTGTTCATATAGGAAAAAGATTTAGTCACGTGTTAGTCATTTTTGTACACGCACAATTTGCTCAATTTCCAATGAAATGGCATCATCCGTAGCCTATTGCTCAAATGTTATTCATGGCTCTTGCGCTGCACTTCATGTGAATACACTGAAACTATGACTCAGTTTATCGAATGAACTCTTTTTGTTTCTCTTTTTTGTAGGCCAGAAAACCTTAACAGACCTGAAATGCTTCACTGCCAAAAATGTGTGCAGTACAGAGTTTCTATAGCAACTGCTCTACAGGGAAGAACTCTAAAACCGCTCGCCAGGACTCGCCAACTGAGTTTCCTCAATCAGAGACACACACAGCAACTCTTTCCATGGAAAAGCAAACATGGGATTGAGCAGTTTAAAACATTTATAGGAGTAAGCTTGATGGATTCAGTGCACCATTTTATAGACTTCCAAAATAAACAAAAATACAAAAACCAGAAGATAAATGTGACCCAGCAAAAATCACAATGATTCATTAACCATTCAACATCTGCCACTGCACATTCAAGACTGCACATGTTTATAAGAAGACCTTGCATACTCCCTTATACACAGTATAGCTAATAATGATGCAATGATGAGCTAATATGTAAAAACAAGGCCGTGTGAACGGTTAACACTCAACTTGAAACCATGAGCAACCCACTTTAGTCCTGCCCACTCTTCAGAGCATTTACATTTATTCATTTAGCAGATGCTTTTATACAGTATAAGTGACTTACACATGAGAACAATAGAGAAGCAGTTAAAATGAACATTAGGACAACAATATGCAAGTGCAATGACCTATTTTTTGAGATGGTACCACTACGCTTGAAGAGTGCAAGTTTCTGGATGGCACATAAGTATGAAATAATGATTTTAGGTAAAAGGGAGCAGAGCCAGTGGTTCTGTAGGCAAACGCACAAAAAAAGACTGATATTTGATTTTCATTTGAAATATTATTTTGATAATGTAACTGAACAATAATGTTACTGTTGTGGCAAGTAAAATGTTTTTAGTGTTTAATTCAGTCTCAGTAAAGAAGAGACAGCTGATTAATGCCCTCATTTCTCTAAACGGGTCACGTGACTGAAACCACCCAGGATCATATACTGTAGTAGGCTACAACAAAACACCTCATGAAATCCATCCAAAGAAAGTTTTGTGTCTTTTAGTCTGTGTGTGTGAACCTAAATCTCGATGAAGTTCGTTTTTGTCGGACTAGCAAATCACATTGATGGCAGTTGCATTAATCATTTTAATTTCTTTTATATTTTTTAAAATCTTCCCAGACTTTCAGTTTCAGTTAAAAGTAGCATACTTCTTTAATCGTATTAATAGCATCATTTCGAAGAGTAAGTTTGCTAATGGTTGTTGTGGAAGGGAGTTTTGTGTGCCATTCAAGAATGATGTACAGAGAAAACACAAAACCAACACATTGCGACCTCTACTGGTCACGAATGGAAATTCATAGCTTCCATGCTAATATGAAATCCACCGAAGGGAATCGTGCACAGAACTGCATACTGTAAATAAATGTAAGTGGCGGCTGCTGGAATTGTGCCACAAGCTCATCCTCCTGTAACTTTTTTGTCCACTAGCGGGTGTTGACTGACCTTGAAGAACTGTTTGTGTTTTAACTTCTGGGCTGTCAAGATTTGCACATTACAGTCGTAGCCTATTATGTTTCTTCTCCTTTTTAAGTCTTCGTTTCCAACGGATTATCTCGTCTTTCAGTTCCTGTTTCACTTGTGCATCACTCCTACGTCTCCTTCCCTTGTCTGTAAAGCAAAAATGATAGGGAAAGATTTAGTGAAAAGGGTACGTTGTCAGTAACAAAAACCCATCATTGCATCACAAAAACAATCAACTCAGCAAGAAGCTCAAAGTTAAATCCCCCTCACACAGCACAACAAACCTCATTGAAACACCACTGTAGGCTAATAATAATTTTGCAAGATGTAAACAAAACTGGTCCAGAAGCACTTCCTGTTACAGTTTTTTTTAACACTACATAAATGCTGGGATAAAATACAACCAACAGAACATTTAAAACTTAATCAAAAAGTTAAACAAACATCTTTAAGATGTTTTCTTTACATGTGAAATAAAAAAACAGTTACAAACTGAAACAGGAAGTGTTTCTGGACCAGTGTTGTTTACATCTTGCAAAATGGTCTATATAAAGGTTCCTAAATCTTGCATCTCACTATAATACTAAATTCAAATGAGATCCTAGATCTAATAAATGCCTTAAACAACAGTATACTATCCTGACAATACATATTTTGAATAATAATTTTCCTTGAAATATATATTGCTATTTTTGCTTGGCCAACTGTTGATCAACTGTCGCTTCTTGAATCTTTGATTGTGGATGTATCCTACACAGATGAAAACCTTTGGTGTAAAAATTTCCTTAAAACCCAAAAAGTCTATTATGTTACAGAAAACGATGATAAATAGTTTCTCTAAACCCACAAAAAACCACAACCTTCAATGACATTTGGGTTAATAACCGAGACAAAAGCATTCACAGCAACAGTCAGTCCCCTTCAGGATTCTCCATAGAAGATCTCCTGATTTTTTCATCAAAGGTTCATATAAGACCCTCCAGTGTGGTTTAACTTTGTTTCCAACATCAAACGTCTCTCTGCAGACATTATCCATTTTCTCACACAGTGTTGACTTGTACAATATTTTAACGAAACATTTATACATCGCTTTTCCACATAATTTATCTAATCTGAAGAAAATACCAGACATCTCCTTTAAATCTGTGTCACAGAATGCACACAAAAGGTAAAATCCAAATGCAGTGTTTATTTGGGGTAAACCATAGGCTAATCATCGTCAGCTAGGCAAAGGGTCAAAATCCATACAACACAGTCCAAAAACAAGAAACAAACAAGACAAGCACTCCGAAGTGCAACTGACATAAAACAAGGACTCAGCAACTAACAGACAGGGTATCCACAAGTTTCCTACGCCCCATGAGGCCTTGCAAAAGTGGGCGCGACTTCCGGTTGGAAGTAAACAAAGCGCGACTTGACATGCTTGACACTCGTTCATTCAACAGTTGACAGTCATTCAAGTTATAGCGATCCAAACTAGCTAACGATGTGGGAACACAACCTCAACGAAATTCAAAAGGGTGAAATAACAGTACCTTTACCCTCCGCAGTAGTTGATTGGGAGTATTATAATAGCATTAAGGCATGGTGACAGACAGTTGTGTGAGCTGACAAACAATTAAAATGAAAAATACACACTTAGTCATTCTGCGCTGGAGTTTATTCAGAATTATAAATGAATGTGCAACTTGAATACATTAACTGGCACATTTGGTATTCTGTCAACAAGGCTTTGATCCTGAGTTTAGGTGTAACATCAGTAGCGAACAGCCAATCACATGCTGATAGAGTTTATAGAATATTAAGGATTTAAACAAATGTACACAAATGAGGAAGATTCGTCGTCTTTTGGGAGGTGATGGAAACTAACGTTACAGTCGTTGGCAGGATTAGAGACGGGCTCTGGCAGGATCACTCTGATTTCGTTTTCAGCTTATGTTCAAAACAATCACGTTTAAGCCCCTGAATTAGTTTGGTCCGGTTATACATACAACCGCGAACAGCACATGTTGTCCCTGAGCTCCGTAACGACATCTCTCATAAAGAATTGCGTCTTTAAATAGCAAAATAATTCTCCGAAAAACAGCTAGCCTCTTCGCTAACTAACACACAAAATACCATTGGAATGCTACTTTCGCCGCCTCACCGGAAGTTTCACCCACTTTATTTTTTACAGGAGCGCCCCTCGGAAACTTGTGGATAAATAGACAGGTGCAAACAATGTGAGTGGGAACAGCTGTGTGCAATGATCAGTGATGAGTTCAGGCAAAGGGTTATGGGAAATGCAGTTCACGATAAGGGTGACGATCAGGGAAAGAGTGAAAACCCGGGGAACACAAACCAGACACTGTGACAATCTGGTGTAATCCAGTGCTTGGGAAAAGGGTTTCTCATGTCAGGAAGCAAAAATCCTTTCTTATATCTTTCAAGAAGTAACAACTCCTCTGCTGTCAGTTTATTTCTCCATAATAACTCAATGATTGCTGAGGTTTGTCACATAGATTTTTGTCCTAATTACAATGCCACAGCCATAACGTCCTTTAGTTCAGATCCGACCACTTCAATTAGGCTATATGACTCATTTTTACCGTCTATGTGTCACACAGTCTCTGAGAAAGATTCGGCACATGATCTGTTATGTCCAAATGGGCCCTCTTGTCTATAGGCTTCTCCAACAACCAGAACAGAGAGTTTGCATTTTCTGGTCTTTTAATTATGAAAGATCCCCAACTTTGAACAAGCCAAGGTAAAATAGTCCCCTCAAATGTAACTTTTTAGTATCCGTGAGGAACGAAGCAGTATCTAGTCCAAGTCCATCCACTCTGTGAAGAATGTTTACCACATCCACCACATCCACTGAGCCTGTTAGAAACTTCTGGATGAACTGTACTCGTAATGTTGCGTATCTACTTGCTAGAGACACCAACCCTTGTCCTCCCTCCTCGAATGGAGAAAGAAAACAGTCATACAAAAATTATTTAATGATATTCACCAAACAAATGATATAGAGTCCCCTTCACAAAACACAAGCAAACCACACATCATTTGTACATAAATTGTAAACCTTAACAATTCATCCTTCAAGAGCAAGTCTTCCAAATAGCTAGCAACAATACAGCGATCCTTGTTCACTTTAGAGTACCTACAGCTAAGATCAGGCCTGACCAGCTAAGACAAGCCTGACCAGCCAAAACCTGACCAGCCAAGACCAGCTAAGACCAGCCAAGACCAGCCTGACCAGCCAAAACCAGCCTGACCATCAAGACCAGCTAAGACCAGCCAAGACCAGCCTGACCAGCCAAGACCAGCCTGACCTGCCAAGACCAGCTAAGAACAACCAAGACCAGCCTGACCAGCCAAAACCAGCCAAGACCAGCCTGACCAGCCAAGACCAGCCTGACCAGCCAAGACCAGCCTGACCAGCCAAGACCAGCTAAGACCAGCCTGACCAGCCAAAACCAGCCAAGATCAGCCTGACCAGCCAAGACCAGCCTGACCAGCCTGACCAGCCAAGACCAGCTAAGACCAGCCAAGACCAGCCTGACCAGCCAAAACCAGCCAAGACCAGCCTGACCAGCCAAGATCAGCCAAGACCAGCCAAGATCAGGCTGACCAGCCAAGATCAGCCAAGACCAGCCAAGACCAGCCAGGCTGACCAGCGAAGATTAGCCTGACCATTTAAAAAGTATTCAAAACTATGTCATCTGGGGTCAGGGGCGTGGTAGTGGGGGGAAAAGTGGACCTGACTACCCAGGGCCCCGTCTAGGGAGAGGGCCCTTTGAAATCCCACCAATTTAAAAAAAAAAAAATTTAAACCTAATTAGAATTAATTGGGCCCTCCAATTGATGTCATTAATAATAATTTAAAAAAAAATATTGACCAAAATGAACTCAGTGCCAGACACTCTGGACCCCCTTCCAAATGGTTTAGTCCGCAACGCGTCGACCGCCCATAGACGCAGCGGGCGGCAAACAAGTAATAACGCAGTGAGTCTAGAGCCTGTAACGGGAGCCTGATCTGATCATGCTGTGCAAAAAGCCCAAATCGGGCTTTAAAAAAAAGAAAAAGAGGAAAGAAAAAGATGGGAGGCAGAATGCGGGGAAGCAGCTGATGACTGCTTTCTTCTCAAAAGGTGAACTGAGTTTGCTATATGCACCTAACGTTACATCCAATTAAAGTTAACGTAACTTAGTCAACTCCAGACAGCTGCTGCTAATGCAGGGTTCCAGACTGCGACCAAATTGGTCTCATATGCGACCATTTTTTTGAGAATTTGATTGTGCGAGTTAAAATTGTATGTGATGTGGTCGCGTCGCATATATACGAGTGGACGCTCGCGCAAAAGAACACCGACCGTTGTATCAGCTGCTGCAGACTGCAGTCCGTAACTTATGTTCAAAACGAACGAGTAGGCTACATCATGAATCCATTTTCCAAACCGTGTTTTTGACTTATCCTGAATCACTACGCCTGTTATAAGTGTTTATATTCGGACTATTTTTTTATCCCGGATTCCCGGGGTTGACTCGGATGCGAAGTTGCCCAGTGACTGCGTGACTCGCCATAGACATTATGGAGAGAAGTAGCTCCGGCAACAGTGTTCTTCCGCAAGACACATAGACGTCACGCGCGCATTGCACACTGATGGTGGAACACGCCAATTACGAATTCATGAATAAAAATATAAAAATTAAAATGTCTCAGGAAACAAATTATATGCAGGAGGTAAGGAGTGTGAGATTTCTGATTTTTGAACTAACTTATAAAATTTGATAACGAAAAATCTGTTTTAGCTTGTTGTAATACTCTAATCTTTTAAAATGTAACGTACATTTGAATTTTTAATGATTTTTAAAAGATAGAAATATGATGCTAATAGAAAAATGACAGACACAGAAGATTATGATTCAAATGTAAATAGATAGATTGAATGTAATTCAAATGTAAAATTCTTAAAATTACAGATTAAAATTACTGTCCAAAATCCATGAAAATCCTGAAATTTGGCAATGATAATTAATATATTACAGGTATTTATGGTAAGCCTTTGCTGGCTTTGGTCCATTAAAACCACTATTCATCGGCATGCATTGATTAATCCCATGGCATGTAGCAAAAAAAATAAAAAAATAACCGCGACGAAATCAAATGCTGGTACGACCAACTGAGAAAGTTGGTAGCATCAGTTTAACCTGGTTTCTGAGGGTACAGTTGTCTCTCGTGTTCTTGTGTTCTCCTATTTAAAAATAAATGTTTTTCATTTAAAACTTGCATCAGTATCATGGATCAAAATGTTAGTACACAAAACCGATGTAGCCTAAGGTTTAAAGGTATTTGAGCACAAGTAGGCCAAATGCATCAATTCGGGTGGTGAATGAAAGAACCAGTCATTACTATAATCTGATTTTATTATTTAAACACTGTTTATATTTGTTTATATTCAAATAATTAAAAAAATACATTTCATTCAAAATTGAATTTTCACTTTGCTAACCCGCATCGTAAAATGCCATGTGTAGGGGGCCCATTGACATTGAGAGTGTACAGGGCCCAGAATTTGGTGCTACGCCCCTGTCTGGGGTGAATGTCTAGCCGACGCCTGTGAGCTGGACATGATCGCAGCATTTATCCAATGAACTTCTACTTTTGAAGCACTGAACAAAAACTGTTCAAAGCAGCCCCATTGAAGTCAATGGACGCTGGGATTCAAGGGAAATGAACTGACGCGACGCTACAACCTGCTAGCTCGAAATCGTCTTCGTGATGAACGTGTTATAATGCATTTTTAGTCAATAAAATGTTAACACAATAGTACATATTTGACTATTAATTTTTTGAAGCCCCACTAACATATTCTTTTATATTTGTTATTTGTTTATAGCAGTATTTACATAGATTTTTTAAAATTAATTAAAAAGCCTACCTCATTTAATATTTATTTATTTTTCTGGTTAAAACTTTCCCTGTGGATTGATCCCAGTCAGGATATCATTAAGCCCAAACCAGTTCAGAAACTTTGACTGTTTTTATATAGCCTACATTTTATTTTTTGGGGGTGGTTTTTATTTGTTTAAAAGCATGTTTTATGCTTCTGCTTCATGGATGCCCTTGACTCATATTTGAATCAGTTGCAATATCCTTGTTTTCTCCCGCCCTAATTTAATGGAAAAAAAAGAGAGCACTTATAAAAGAGCAAAGTTATGCTAAGCTTGAAATCAGGCTCCGTCAGGTTAGTTTACCCAAAAGTAAAAATTAAGTCATTAATTACTCACCCCCATGCTGTACCAACCCCGTAAGACCTTCGTTCGTCTTCGGAACACAAATGAAGATATTTTTGATTAAATTTGAGAGGTGGATCACTGCTACATAGGCTCCTAAGGGACTGAAACTTGACAGCCCAGAAAGTCAATGAAGAAAATGTTTAAATATTCCATGTGGCTCAAGTTTATCAAGCGACGAGAATACTTTTTGTGCAGAAAACAACTACTTTATTTGACTATTCCTTTTCTTCCTTGTGGCCCTGAGACGAGAGTTCAAGAAATTTCTACGACTCATGCGCAAGAACTGCAATCTTCTTCTACTCCTTCTAGTTCAGTTCTCGCGCATGAGTCGTGGAAATCTCTTGAACTCTCGTCTCAGGCCCAGAAGGAAGAAAAGGAATAGTCGAATAAAGTCGTTATTTTTGTTTGTTTGTTTTTTCGCACAAAAAGTATTCTCGTCGCTTGATAAACTTATAGCTGAGCGAGCCACTGTAGTCACATGGAATATTTAAATATTTTCTTCAATGACTTTCTGGGCCATCAAGTTTCATCGTGATCTATAAGAGAAACAGTGTGATGAAGCAAGAAAATGTGCTAACTAAATATTTTGAGTTGCCCCAGATGAATACACAAATATATCTATAAATCAAATGTTTTTGAAGCCAAAACAATTAACCGTTTAATAGCTAAATTACATATCAAGACTTCAGACATTTTACACATATCGTCTGCGAGTGCAAATTTCAACATTCAACTTCAGATTTTTATTTTACAGGTTTTCACATTGGAGCTGCGAGTGTAAATGTAAATGTCACGTATTTATTGTACAAGTTCTCAAATGGGCTCTATGCACGGCGTTATTTCCGGTAAAGGATTAAGGATGCTCGATAACTTCCGCCGATCATAGAGTCCAATGCAATACCGAGAATTTATATTGAATTTTATACTCCATGGTTATACTAATGAAACGTTAGTCACAAAAACAGATAAAACAGACACCCCTCGTTGTGTTTATGCTTCTTTTTAAAATTATATTAAATAAACATAACTATATATAAAATTACATCTAAACGTATGTACGTTTCGTTTCAAAGATGGGAGGACAGTAAAGACTCTGCCATAATCCCGTTTTCTCCGGTTTTCCTCCGCTTTAATCTACACAACCGGAAATGGACGAGCATCCTTACGTCAAATGCGGAACTTATGCGTGCATATAGCCCATTCACATCTGCCTACTCTTTTACTATGCCACTCTTTTACTTCATCACTCCGCCCCCTGCCCTGTCTGTACTACTGCAGTGACGTGCTACTGGGTGCTACTGACTTCAAGTGCTCGGCATACGTGTGCTCATTTCCTAGATTTCTACTCGAGAACAGTGCATTATTCTTTATTCTTTCTTTCGCGATAGCCTCTGTGTTCTGAGCTGTGTTATGAATGGTTTCGTTTCTATAGTTGCTTCTATGGAAAAACATATCCAGTTGTGATCTGCGGTGTTTAGTTTCTGTCGTAGCCTTTTGCTTGAGGAGGAGGAAATCATCTCGGGCGACGATAGCTATTATCCACCAGCCTTTTAACCGCGCCTTCCTTGTCCGGTCGACGGTTTTCTTGAACACTTTTAATATGCTGCAATATTTCTTTGGACTTGTTTATCTCTTTGCAGTTTTATTGTTTGTGACTCTCACGGGTTTGTATTGATTCCTTTTTTTATTCTACCGATAAAGTGAAAACTTGTATCATTTTGAATTTAGGCTACATGTTTCCGAACGTCGCTGTCGACTTATATGTGTTCAAGTTGTTGACCTGTTTGAATTTGAAAGTTAATTCAATACTGTAGGGTACTGTGCTTGAGTGACGTTACACAGCAGCCTATTTTTAGAGCTAGCAAATTTGGATTTGTATACAGGCTCAGGGGGTGCAACGGAAGCATATGGGTAGCAATATTCAATTTGAAATGTATTCAAAATGACAATGCAATACTTAAGCTTTTAATGTCAAAATGATAAGAATTGATTTGCTTGTTTGTATTTAAACAGTTATAGATTGATTGTCTTCTACAATAGCTTTGTCTTGCATAGTTGGTCAATAAACACTATAAAATACCAGATCCTGACCAGTCATATTATCAACCAGTTAACATGTGATAGTTGCTTATATGTTTAGACTATCAAGTAAATGATACCTGCCATTATGTATGCCATTATTCTGAATTCTTCACTGTGTTTAACAGGTACACATGCTGCTGAATGTCCTCTTCAGCTCAACCCAGAGAGAGTTATTGTGGAGTTCGGCCATTCTGTTTCAGCCGACTGCAGCACTTCTGTCCCGCATACAGGATTGGGATGGGAAGCCAGTGAGGGAGCAGTGCCCATGAGCGGAGACAGTCTGATCACATGGAGAGTGTCAAACCTGACAGAATGGGACATAGAGCCAATGTGCTTCATAAACTATAAGGAACAGTGTGTAGTACCTCTCCCAGTGACTATTTACAGTGAGTTTCTCTGTTATTGATACTTTTATATTCTCAGCAATATCTACTGTACATTGATGACTGCAGATATCAGAGAGTGTAAATCTTCCTCCACAGAGACTCCAGACAGTGTGTCCATCAGCACTGTGAATTACAACGGACCAATGATGGAGGGAAACCAGTATGAGCTCCAGTGTGACGTTCTCAATGTGGCTCCTGTTCAGAATCTCATTATCAACTGGTACAAAGGACAGACTCTGCTGGATCAAACCAACTTCACTGACACCATCAAGACTCCAGTCAGTAAAACATCTAAACTCCTGATCCGTCCAGACAGAGCTGATGATGGAGATCAGTACTGGTGTGAAGCAAAGCTGGAACTGGGAGAAGAGAGACCTCAACCTCCTCCAACAGCCCCGTCAAAAACACTCAATGTTGAAGTTTTCTGTAGGTTTATTTATTGCAAATCTTGCCAATTTTATTCATTTATATTTCGGAAGGGCATCCTAGTGTTAAGAATTATTCATTATATAAAGTGAATTAACAGTCTATTAATTTACTTAAATGAATTAATTAACAACAATAATATAAATTAAAATGTTCCTCTGTCCTCCTCAGATAAACCAAAACACTCCAGTTCAACAGAAACCCTCAATATAAAGGGTGAGCTCACGCTAAACTGTACAGTGAAGGCAAACCCGGCTCCCACGTACTCATGGCAGTCAGATCATCTGAAAGAGACGATCACGTCCTCAGTGCTTCAGTCCTCCACGCTCAGTTCAGGAAACTACACGTGCATCGCCTCAAACTCTCAGGGAAGTGACAGCAAAGTGTTCATCCTCACATCTACAGGTCAGTTCTGAATAAACAATAATGAATAGTTAAAACACTAATTTAAAGTTACCATTACTGATTTCCTACCCGGATGTTAGCATCACTCTGGCTCCATCAATAAAAACGTAATATAACAAAATATAAAAATAAAACAAAATATGATCCTTACATTCTTTGTTCATCAAAATCTTCACAAATTAACTATAAGTTATAATAGTTTGCAATAATTTGTGACACAGGTAGGCTGTATAAGCAGACCATAGTGAATTGACGAGTTTAAGTTGTTTGGTGTAATTGTTTAATATCCCGACAATGTCTGGAGTCCAATTTCACCACCTGTTAGCAATCGCTTTTTCCAAGACAAGCAAAAGCTTAAAAAAATTACAAGAGGGTTTAATTGATTTTGATTTTTTTAAATGATCTTGAGCTTAATTATTGAAATTATATGATAAACACAGATATTTTTATACATTTAACCAGCAACAACCAATTTTAAAAACCCATTGGTTTTGGGACGATGAAACTAGAATTGTTTAAATGCTAACTTGTTTCCGCGTTTGGTCTAAATATGCCAGTAGGGGGTCAATCTTCAGCTGGGTCGCAGGAGCCGCCTCTGGCATGTCATGTGACCTGTCAGTGTGTTTGCATGAAGAACCTTTATCATCCTGGGAGCCTTTGCATTCCACAAAGGACAGACTTTGAGTTTCACAAATCCAGTCTCTGTCAGTAGGTTCTGGGGCTTATTCAGCAGCAGAAATAGAGCTGTTACGTCTATAATTTCTGTTAACAAAGCAGCACGCTTATAAACCAGGAAGATGAAAAGAAAATGCCATCAATTTTTCTCAAGGCAGTCTGTTCCCTTCAGATACACATTCATAGAATTCATTCATACTGAAGTTTAACTCGTATAACTTCCCTCAGCACTCGGTTGTAAAACCTCACTGCAAAACTAAAACGAAACAAATAACAAAACGAGACCAATGCTGCATGTAGGCATCTAACACAAAATGAGGAATTTTGATGGAAAACTGTTGATGGATTCATCTGTTTCTAAAATCATGTAATTTCTCGTACAGGCGGAACCCCAGTCTGGCTTATTATTTTATTGGTCGTGGCTGCGATAGTGGCAGTGGGGTCAATCGTCTCTTATGTGATATACAAACACAGGACTTCCTCGAATGCTGTCATTTGATGGACTTTCAACTTATGGATTGGATAAAGGCTCAATATGTAAGATTTTTTTTCGCCACAAGAGGGCGCAGTTTCCAACAAAGGCGTAGGTTGAAGACCCAGTGATGAGCTGAATGATAGGACTTGCTGTCAAGCTGATGGATCTAATAATGTTTATGGATGAGTGCACACATTCACATCTTTGCAGTGTTATGAAGCAGGTTGTGATTGCTAAAGAGACAGATATCACACGCGAGTCCCGCGGATATAAAGGAATAAGGAAATTTGATTCTACCGAACTACAATTGCTGGATTACTCACACAGGCCAGTTTATTAGACAAATTAAACTTGAGGTAACGTAGCGCTGCTTCACTTGCTGTAACAGTTACACTATCACACTAAACGGCATTTAAATGTGTGTTGAAAGTTTAATGTTATACTACGTGTTAGTTTGTTTGCTATACGAAACTAGCATTAAGTCTCCAAAGTTTTTTTTAAGTACACAACTGCAGGAAATATATCACACTGTGCAGTGATTTTTGGATATTTTATTACAAAATTCTCACATATTGTACCTTTAAGCACACATTCCCTCGGTTTCACACTAGTCCCAGACTTAAATGCACGTTTGAACCGGTTTTAACTCAAAGTAACTTTCACTGACATATTTCAGTGCCATTGTTTTGTCTCAAGATGAACAGCATTATGTTGTTTTCTAATCCATGTTTATAAAAGCTACCTAAATATCCTAATTGTACTAAGGCCTATGGCTTAATCTAAGCCCTGTCTGTAAAATCGGACCTTTATTCAATAAACGTAAGTCTCCTGAAGCACCTATAGATTAAGCCAGGATTAGGCCGTATTTTAATTAGGGCATATAATAGCTTTTATAAACCTACCCTATAAAAAACATTACCGGTGTGCATTCTGAGACAAAACAATGGCACTGACATATATTAAGATATTTCAGTGCAAGTGTCTTTCAACAGCTCAAACTTGCACTTTAGTCTCGGACTAGACTCAAGTTAACTTAAGTTATACTACATTTAGTTATACTATTATAAGTTATACAAATAGTGTCATTAAAACACATTTTACGTCTATAAAAATGTATTGAAATAACACTTTGAGTGGGGTAGAGCTGCACTATATATAGGAATAGTATACTGAAGAAATACTTCAATTTACACGTGATGACACGTACTTGTAACTCAGACTTCTACTGTAGGTATCACTGAAATTTGCTGAAGGTGAAATTTGATTTAAATGCACTTTTTTCTCTAGTAGTTCTTGAGAGCATTGGAAATATTAGAGCATAATTGTAAATTTTGGAGCATATTTATGTTGTACTTCTTATCACCTTACAGTGGTCAACACACCAGGATTGATTGCTTAATACTGACAAGACAATTCACTTATCGTGTGAATGTAGGATACACAATTGTGAACACAAACTGCGCCACCAAGATTGTACTTACTTTGTGGTCTTCCCATAATGGGGAACGTGTTTATTTATTTCACTAATTTATTTCACTATTTCAAACTGACTACACCTGATGTGCTTAAATTACTGTAGGCTATGACTCTAAAACTGTATGAATGTGTATGATGTTAATAAAGTTGTGTAACACGACTAAATAGCTTGTCATTTTTCTTAGAAAATGCTTCTTGATTTAAGAATTAGTTGATATTTTGTCTGGAAACAAGAAGACAAAAATACAGATTAAGAAAAGATTTTTTCCCCCAGTGGATGTACATTTATTCATTGCGCAATCATCATGTAGACAACGTCAAGGTGACAATTTTATAGAGATGCATTATATGCATTCACAAGGACTTTTTTCGCTCATATGAATTTCTTTGTTTTTCCAGATCTGTAAATCACACACTGGTTTTCCTTGACTTTGGGATCTCTGTGAATTATTTTGTATATTCATCACGTATTTGATATTACCCATGTCTTGTATATTGACCAACTAAGCATATTGCATGAAATTAAATGCGAGAAAGGTATAAAATGTGAGCTCAAAATCAAATGTGATTATGGTCACTATATGGAAATTGAATCGGATTAATTGTTTGCTGAAATAAAGTTACCGCTGGGTCTGTGTAATAATTTACCATGGTATAAAAGGATACAAAGGTCATACATGAAGTGACCCCAATTACACCATAAGGACAACAGACCAGAAAATCAGACGTACATGTTTTTCAATGTTTTGCAATATATACAATATTTATTTAAAAACACACACACACACACACACTCAAAAAAAAAAAAAAAAGGAAATAACCATCACAGTCCACAAATATTGTGGAGGCAGTGTGAACACAGTTACAGGAAGAAATAGGAGGAATATAATCTCGTTTTATATATCAAAATAGAGGTTCATGATAAAACAGACAAATGTGCTTGTAAGTGCCGAGTAGAACCAGAGACTAACATTCTGGGTATGAAACGCTTCCTATTGCATTATTTATTATACAAAATGCCAATTCAATTCACCACAGAGTCATAAGTCAGTCAATAATAATATCACATGATTGGCTGCAGTAAACCGGTCAATTAAAGGGACAGTCCACTCAAAAATAAACATTCTGTCATCACTAACTTTTCATTCTAAAGGCCCGTTTACGTCAAGAATGGATAAGCTATATTAGCGTCCACGCCAGCGGATGATATCGCTCTGTTTATTCTAAGCGTGCGCTGCAGTTTTGCCGTCTGATGCTTTAAATGCTCAAGCTCGAGCAGACTGGATTCTGATTGGCTGTCAATGTTTTAATCATTCATCAACTGGAAATTAGCATTGTGAAAGTGATTCCAACAATGTTTTTTTTGTTTGTATTTTTAAGCGATTCCAACGATATTTTCTTTGTATTTTTTAAACGATATTTTTATCGTTATCATCTGTCGATCATAAAAGAAGATACTTTGGCGAACATTTCAACTCTTTTTGTCCATAAAAAGCAAGTCAATGGTGTCCGATTTAACAAAGTCATACAGGTTTGGAATGACACGACAGCGAGTGACAATCCCTTGAACTGTAGATCCACTGCAGGCTGAGTAAACAGTGCAAACAGAGTATTCACTATTACTTGAGAACTGCTGAAATCAACAATATTTAATAACACATTCATTTGTCTGAGGTGAATATGCTACATAATTGCTCTTTCTGTCCATCTTTTTGGCCAAAAAAAGCTTTTGTAAAAGAGTCCCAGATCTCCAGTGACCTCAGAGAGGACGACACATGCTGTTCCACCACAACCGATCTCCCATACCGCTCACTTCAATTCAGTTTTACATCCACAACTGCCGAAATCCTCCAGAGGAAGGTCCATCCTCCTCTTCCTGTATGGTGTGATGGCTAGTTAAAGCAGTCTCTTATCGCTCTGCCTCCATGACAATAATAGTATGCTCAGCGGAGGCTTGCTGAGTCACAGCTGCGGGCCAGCTTGGAGAGACCGTCTGCGGCACGAGCTGACCCGGAGTCCATCGGCCCGGCAGGCCAGGGGTCGCCGGAGGGCTCATGGCCCAGTTGGTGTGAGGAGCTGGTGATGTTGCCATAGGAGAGATGGGACTGCTGTTGCTGAAGCTCTCCGAGGCTTTGAGATGAGAAAACATGGCTAGGGCATCTGGGAAGTTGGGGGGTGTCGCTGGTGTGTTGGCTGGAGTGCACATCTGGAGACAAAGACAGAACCATGTATAATGACCAACGCAATTCTGATATCATGCGAACTTTAAAACTGGTACGGTCAATGCAGCATTCGACACACAGGGGTCAGTGTCATAAAGTAGGTTTTTACAGCTTTGTCCTCAGAATGGAAATCATTTTCTTAGAATTGAGGAAGTCTCGGAAATAGAAATGTTGTGGTGAGTGACCGAGGTTGTAGACTTTGGAGTTGATTTACTGTAATAATGATTGGCTACCTTGCCTGAATAAACACCAGACCTGACGCACTGACACAAATGCTACTATAGCAACGTTTAGTCTTTTAGAGGCCAGCGTTAAGAAGAAAATCAAGCTGGAAAATGTTTGTCAGACGTAGGAACTTTTGAATGACCATAAACTGGTGTAGGTATGCAGAAACTAAAACCAAAACCACCATAGGAATATGCTGTTCCACCACAACTGATCTCCCATACCGCTCAATTCAATTCAGTTTTACATCCACAACTGGCAAAATCATGTAATATTTGTATATCAATACATATTTGTTTTTGAAAACCCTCAGATCTGCTGAGTGTACTAATAAAATTTTTTTTTTAATAAAAATGTTTGCGTTAATGATCAACTGACTGTTTTATTCCACTACATGACTGACTACTTGCCAAATAAATCGTATTAATTTGCATTTAAATTATTGTATTATGTTAGAAGAAAGAAATTGTGGTGTGATGAGAAACTAAATAAAAATATTTATATATATATATATATGAAGTCTCAGGCTTCATCTATTTGATATAAAAATAGTAATATTGTGAAACATCATATAAACATTTAAAATAACCGCTTTCTATTGTAATATATTTTAAAATGTAATGTATTTTTGTGATGTCAAAGCTGAATTTTCAGCATCATTTCTCCAGTCTTCAGTGTCACATGATCCTTCAGAAATCACTCTTAATATGATAATTTGATTCTCAAGAAACATATATTATTGTTATCAATGTTAAAAACAGTTTTGTGGAAGCTGAGAATTTAAAGAATAATTTCGATTTATTTGTTGTGCAAAAGTGAAATTGATAATCTCAACATTATTTATCATCTACTTAAAGGCAAAAACACACATAAAACATTTTTTTCTATACAGCTATATAAATTCAGGCGTTAAGGGGTTAAACTGAAACCTGTATATGTGTAACGGCTATTTATGAATTGCTCACTCAAACAATACTGTCATTCATAATTCATCTGTCTACTTGCAGCCTTGGGGACCCAAACATTTTAAGCAAACAGAAACATGCCCATGTTCACCAAAACTGATATTGCACAACATTCCCTTTCGCCTTAGTTTTCACTATAACCAGAATCTGATTTGATTGTTTTTTTTTCCCTCCTCATTGTCATATCTTTTGGTTTATTTGTTTAAATGTACTTTCACATGTACACACTGTAAAGCACATTGAGAGTTGTATGTGAGGCAAATGCATTATTATTTTGCTGTTAGTAATTATAAACGTCGCCAACTGCATCATGTATGAGACCGGTGACGTCACCATGGCAGCGCCCATAAGGGTGCGACCCGATCTGTATAATAAAACAGACTTTTCTGATTAGTCTATAATCTCATGTGGCCGTACATCATAATATTTAATTGTATCTAATGTTAGAGTAAACCATTTTAAATGGCAAATATTTTAAGGGCACTTGAAAGTAAGAGACAAAGGTTTAGGTGCTCACCAAGGGTTAACTAACTTTGATTCTCTTTGCATGTGACCGGTAGTACTAAGTTACAGTCTACTTCTGAGTAATTCCAAACAAATTCATTTAATTTAAAGATAACTTACTTGTTAGAAATTAATAAAATGTGTTTTTTGAAGCCAGTGTTGGTTTGAACACCGCGCGTTCCTAACGCAACGTTCTTTTCATTGTTATAGTAACGGTGTAAACAGCGCAGTGTCAAGCGCGTGCTCTCTCCGTTTCCTGGAATCGCCCTCCCCCACAAAATTGGACACGTTTACAAAATCGCAACTCCCAAAAGTCCAGATTATTTTATGATCTTAAATATGTAACTATTTAATTTTAAACCTAAGGGAGACTATATGCGCTTAAAAAACAAAGTTGTGAGTTTTAAACGACATAAGTGTAGCCCTCGCGAGAAAACATGCCAGCCTGTGTTTATTTTTGTCTGACTCGTGGTTTCAACATGGCGGAAGTCATCATAACAGATATTAAAAACCATCAACACAATAACAAAAAACGAAAAAAAAAAATAATAATATATATATATATACTCACCATTTGATGGCTGTAAGGAATATTAGCCTCTTGGAAAAAAGTACTGAGTGCAGTCTGCAACATCATAAAACAGTTATCAATCATTCACAATCACGTGAGAAAACAAGCAAATGTGTATTATAGCCTATAGGGCTTTGAACATACATTTAAATTTATAGATATTTATTTCGCTGAAGCCAACGATTTATCCCATTTAAAATACTTTATAAAGTATTTGATTGTCACATTTGTTGGCTTGTTTTGCTGTCTGTTGCAATGAGCGTGTCTCGTATTGTTTAAACTAACTAAACGTCAAATAAATGATTGGTTAATTATAGTGATTTGTATAGATATTACAGTGCAACATTCCATAAAGTTTTCTGTTATTTGCCCACCAAACAAACATACCTCAAACTGCCAATGTGAAGCTTGTAGAAGCTGTTTTGCTTGATCTGCCGCACATCCGGCTGTAAGAACAAACTGATTTATCATAACTTGATGCCTTAGTTCGTCCATATTGAGTTAAGAAAGCTGTGTTATTTCGTCCGTTCAAAGTTACAGCTTGCAGTCTTTTAAAAACGCCGCACTCGGACATCAACTTGTCGGCTAGAAACAGAAAATGTTGTGAGTTGAAGCGTCTCACTTAGCGGCCCCTGTCGGACAACTACAGTGAGCGCAAGGTGAGATGAACTCTGGGATTTGTAGGCAAGTATGCAAAGGATAGCTCGATGAACTAACAACAAGCTCTTACAAACGCACATTACATTAAGTTTCCACCCCCATATTTGTCACTTTCATCCTGTGTTGTACCAAAACGTTAGATACATTTAGATTATATTTACCAACAGTTATTTGCAGGAAGTACATATTTCTGCCTTCAAAATGAGCCTTAAATGGAAAATAATTAGCATATGTTGACATTGTAAGTTCAGTTTCCAAAAGCACAAACATAAACTAGCATTTGAAAAAGTTATAATATTAAATACAATTAGAAAACGTTAAAAATGTTTTAATTTTGTAATGCGTTTTTGTAAAGTCATTATTTTGTTATAATATAGCTACTGTTTTGCTGTTTGCAATGGTTACTATTTACTATTTCTCATAGTGTAATTTTTTGGTGAATTGTATTACAGCCAGTTTGGGTCAGGCAAACATCATAATAATTATTTATAATACTACCGAAAAGTTTGGAAAATGGTTTTGAAAGTAGTCTAATAATCACAAGACTGCGTTTATTTGATCAAAAATACAGTACAAATAATACTGTGATATATTATTATAATTAACTAGTTTCTGTTGTAATATATTTTAAAAATTTTATGTATTTTTGTGATGTTACAGCAGAATTTTCAGCATCATTACTCCAGTCTTCAGTGTCACATGATCCTTCAGAAATCATTCTAATACGCTGATTTACTGCTAAAGAGACATTTCTTCTTATTAATAATATTAAACACAGTTGTGCTGCTTACATTTTTTTTTTTTGTGGAAACTGATGTGTTTTTTTTTTTTTTTTGTTCAGGATAGAAAGTTCAAAAGAACATTTATTATAAATGCATTTATTATTATAATACATTAATTATAAATATAACATTTTGTAATATTTATTCATTTCATAAACGTCTTTACTGTCTTTTATCAATTAAAAGTCCCTTAGCTAAACAAAAGTATTGATTTCTTTCTATCTATCTTTCTTTTTTAACTTACCCAAAACTTTTGAATGGCATGATTTTTTTAAACAAACAAACAAACAAACAAACAAACAAACAAACAAACAAACAAACAAACAAAAATGTTTTCAACATTGATCATAGTAAGAAATGATCATAGAATGATTTCCAAAGGATCATGTGACACTAAAGACTGGATTTATGAGGTTGAAAATTCAACTTTAATCATAAATTACATTTTAAAATATATTCAAACAGAAAACTGTTACGCCTATTTTAAATTGTAATAACATTTCACAGTATTACAGTTTTACTGTATTTTTTTTTTTTACTAAAATATTTAATAAGATTAAGAGACTTTTTTCAAAAACATTTTAAAAAACCTTGTTTCACAACTTTTGACCGGTAGTGTATAATAATACTATTTAATAATAATACTATTACTTTTTTATTCATTGATAATAACAAGTGAGATTAAATTATATTTTGACCACTGAACAATTCAGATCATATAAATATTTGTAGATTTGTATAGATATATAAATAGATATTGCAGTTATTTTACGGTTACCAAATATATATGATCTTCTATGCCAGTGTGAGATAAACAAAGCGTGTGTTCTCTCGACTAGATGAAAACAGACTTCTCATGGCCAGCGAAGCTTGTGATTGGACGAGTGTTCATTTCTCGTGACGAATTCAGCCAATCACGTGGCGATACGCTACAACGCTCGCGGGATCGCCTCGCAACAACGATCTCGGATTTCCTTGTTTTGTATTTTCACGAAGAAGCTGCTATTATTTCGAGGAAACACCAAACGGTCTTTTTTCTTGCCTCTCAGAATTTACCTTTGTTTGTTGATGTACCCGTTCACATCTTGTTGTATTGGCTATCCGCTCGTGACAGGCGAACTGACTAGCTAGGCGTTATCTTGCTAGTCCGTTAGCCAAGTCAAGTGTCAAGACTGATCCAGCTGACTGCACTGTACGTCACATAATACGACTGTACGAGACACATCTGATCCGACTCAGAAGAAAAGACATGTCGATCAAACTCGTGTCATGTTAATTTAAACACTTCGGTCGGTTCGGAGCGGTTGCTGTTAATACCCGGCTAACGTTAGCTAGCTGACTTTAGCAGCCGTTGTGTACACTTTAACAACTGCCTATTATTTGTTCTGACCGGGCTGTGTTGGAAAAATGGGTTCAATTCTTAGTCGAAGAATCGCTGGTGTTGAGGACATCGACATCCAGGCTAATTCTGCCTACAGATATCCTCCAAAATCAGGTAAGGTTGATACAAGGTGGCTTTTATCTGCTCATGTTTTATAAGCACGTATCTCCGATGGATTGATATCTTGAGCTCAAATAAACGGATAAAAATCTTAAATATCATCTGATTAGTTAGCCAAATCATTACTGTTAACAAACCATTTCAATTATTTGTTCAAAAAAATGATATGAGACATCAGTGCTCTCCAAAATGGCAAAGGATGCCTTCATTTATGGTGTTATTCTGGTTAGTTAGAGGTGTCACATTGGCTAACTACTATTTTCCTTTCCTAAGGAAACTATTTTGCCAGCCACTTTTTCATGGGAGGGGAGAAGTTTGACACCCCTCATCCAGAGGGTTACCTTTTCGGGGAGAACATGGATCTCAACTTTCTTGGTAACCGTCCAGTCCAGGTACAGAAAAAGCAATCCATCAGAACCTCTGTTATCTGAATATTGAATGTCTTATTTTGCAGTGCTTTTGTTGTAACTGTAGCATCTTATAAATATATTAATGATTTCTTTCTGTATTGTTTTGGTACCTGCCACAGTTTCCCTATGTTACTCCAGCACCCCACGAGCCAGTCAAGACTTTGAGGAGTCTCGTCAACATCAGAAAAGACTCATTACGATTGGTCAGGTACTGATTCAGGAATATGAGTGACCAAATGAACAAATGATCTCAGTTAGTGCTGCATGTAGTGACTTATTCTGTCATTGATTTACGTGCTTGATTGTTTGTGTAAATTTGTGTGATTGTAGGTATAAAGATGATACTGATACTCCTACTGATGAAGGAGTAAAGCCAAGAGCCTTATATGGAGTGGAGTTCACCTTTGACTCGGATGCACGAGTGGCCATCACCATCTACTGCCAGGCTTTTGAGGAGTTTTCCAATGGGATGGCAATGTAAGGACTTGTGTTGTACAGTTACAAATGTTTAAAGTCACGATAAAACAGAGGTAGTGACCGATCTTTTATTATGTATTGTGACGTACTGTATATCCGATTGGCTGTTGCTTGCAAAAGTGGAGGCAGATGAACGAGAGTTTATCGGACTAAATGATTGGAGAAGTCCTGCATACGTCACCAGAGAGAAGTCGGAAACAACAGATTAATGTTTGATTAAACATTACAAGGTCAAAATCTTTTATTAAAAAAGACACAAATGCATGGATGTATTGTTTACAATAAGATCTATAACATGCATTTAGAAAATAGAGAGAGTGAATTCCCATTATCCATGTAAATCAGTGTTCTCGTATTAAGTAAACAGTATATTCGCAACAATTCTTTGATATAGTTTCTTAAAAAAATGCCTTTGCAGTTCAAGTAATTATACAATATTAAAGGGTTAGTTCACCCAAAAATGAAAATTCTGTCAGTATTTACTCACCCTCATGTTGTTCCAACCCCGTAAGACCTTCGTTCATCTTCGGAACACAAATTAAGATATTTAGGATATTAAAATCGCTCCTGCATACAGTCCATAGGCTTCTTGAGGACTGGCTCTTGCTGTCCTCGAAAAGTCATTAAAGACATCGTTAAAATAGTCCAAGTGACTACAGGGGCTCAATCTTAATTTATCAAACGACGAGAACACTTTTGTGCGCAAAAAAAACAACAAAAATAACGACTTTATTTCAACTATTAACTTCCTTCTCCATAAGCTATAGTCCGTTAGCGTAGTGTGATTGCGTAGAGCTACGTCACACGTAGGCTCACTATTGGTCGACGCTGGTCATGTGTGTGTGATGCGTGTGACGTACAATAACAGAAGCTTACGCTATTAAACTAGTAACCTGACTCGCGCAGAGGGAAAATAAACGAATAGTTGAAATAAAGTCGTTATTTTTGTTGTTTTTTGCGCACAAAAGTGTTCTCGTCGTTTGATAAACTTAAGATTGAGCCCCTGTAGTCACTTGGACTATTTTAACGATGTCTTTTATGACTTTTCGGGGACGGCAAGAGCCAGTCCCTCAAGAAGCCTATGGACTGTATGCAGGAGCGATTTTAATATCTTAAATATCTTAATTCGTTTTCCGAAGATGAACGAAGGTCTTACGGGGTTGGAACAACATGAGGGTGAGTAAATACTGACAGAATTTTCATTTTTGGGTGAACTAACCCTTTAAGTACATATTATTTATAAGTATTAGTGTGTTAATAAATGGACAGTTCATTAATCGCTCACCCTCATGTGATTCCAAACCCATAAGACTTTAGTTCATCTTTGAAACACAAATGAAGATATTTTTAATGAAACTTTAGAGATCTCTGTCCCTCCATTGACAGTCTATTTATCCAAAACTGTGACGGTTCAAAACGTCCATAAAGAGATCATAAAATAAATCGAGCGGTTTAATCCAAGCCCTCTGAAGAGACACATTCATTTTATATGATGAACAGATTTAATTTAGGCTGTTATTAGCATATAAACAGATCAGAGAACACACATAAAGCACTCAAATATGAAGCTTAACTCTACATGCTTGATTTATGATTTTGACCTCTCAGAGTTTTGCGTGAATAGACTTTCAATGGAGTTACAGACATCTCAGATTTCATTAAAAATATCTTCATTTGTAGTCTGAAGATGAATGAAAGTCTTATGGGTTTGGAGGGAGAGTAAATAATGACAAAATTTTCATTTTTGGGTGAACTAACCCTTTAAATAATTGTTGTTGAATGGCTTTAGTGTAATTCCTCTGTACGCTTGTCTTTTTTTAATTTTGATTATTTTTTTTCAATGCTATATTCAATAATTTCAGTCAGCAATAAGTCATTGGAGCCAATTGAGCTACAGAGAAAATGCATTTAAATGTGAAAAACGTTGTTGAGTCATGTAATTATTATAATTTGAACTTTCTGAAATGGCGTTATATGAAAAAAGTATTTTGTTGGTATATTTGTGCACTAACAGCATATATTTGTTCTTAAGATACAGCCCCAAAACCCCTGCGTTGGTCTCTGAAACTGTGTATTACAAAAGAGGGGTTAGCCAGCAGTTTACCCTGCCAGCCTTCAAGATTGATTTATCTGAATGGAAGGAAGAAGATGTAAGTACCATCAGTCTAGTTTAGTGCTGTCAATCAATTTCCTCTGATGGTCAAATCCACACTAGCCTCTAAGATATTGATTTGACTCTTTGCATTAATAGTTTACAAGCAATGAAGTACAAGATCATGCAAATCCAATAAAATGAAAGTGACTGACCTGAATGTAAAGTATTTGACCTGACTTTTTTTTTTTTTTAGCTCAACTTTGATTTGGACAGAGGTGTTTTCCCCATGGTGATTCAGGCGGTGGTTGATGAAGGAGATGGTATGTGTCATGACTTCTTTATAGTTGACAAGCTTGGTGTGTCTGTTTAGTGCTGTCATGTATGTGCATTTTTAATGGTAACTGTCTATTTCAGATTGTTTGGGACATGCACATGTACTGCTGGCAGCGTTCGAAAGAGTGAGCTGAATTTGATGTCATATTATTCATAATTTCTGAAGAGGTTGTTTGTAGTAGTTGTGTATTTCTGACATATTTTTTTTTTTCATTTTTCCAGCATGTTGATGGCAGTTTCTCAGTGAAACCTTTGAAGCAGAAACAAATAGTGAGTCCTAAAGATGTACACTTTTGTCCTGTTTTTAAATGTAGATAGTAATGTTTATAATGCGTTTTTACACTACAGGTGGATCGCGTTAGTTACTTGTTACAGGAGATTTATGGAATTGAGAACAAGAACAATCAAGAGACAAAGGTGAAAAGATGATTGTTGCTGTTCATTACAGTTTCTATATATTTATATATGTCAGTATTATTATTGAAAAATGTCGTTATGATTTCCTCCCCAGCCATCTGATGATGAAAACAGTGACAACAGCAATGAGTGTGTGGTGTGTCTTTCGGATTTGCGGGACACTCTGATTCTGCCCTGCAGGCACTTGTGTCTGTGTAACTCCTGCGCCGACACTCTACGCTACCAGGCCAACAATTGCCCGATCTGCCGACTACGTATGTAACTGTTGTTAACAGTCCCACACACTGTAAAAATCCATTTGTTGGTTTAACTTAAAGTAGTTACCTGGTTGCTTTCAAATTTTGAGTTCATTGAAACTAAAAATTTCAGGTAAATTGTAACTTGGCGAAATAACAATATCGGTAAGATGTAAATGCTTTATTTGGCAGCAAATGTCCCCTGGACTTTTGACAGTTTCAAGACTTTCGTGAAAAGCAGACTAGTGGGAGTGGCCTTTGATGGCAACATTCCCAGTGCATTTTGGGTGTTGAATAGAGCCAGACCGATATATCGGCCAGCCGATATTATCGGCAGATATTAGGCATTTTCCATAATATCGGTATCGGCAGTTATTATGGCCGATAAATGAATATTTAAAAAATAAAATAAAAACGGACGAAACGCGCTTCAATCATCTCTCCTTGGCCTGTTATATTGAAAATGTATGTTTTACAATTTGCAGTATGATGTTATCTATTGCTAAATTATGGCTAATCATAGACTAGCTAACCACAAAGCAAGCTAATGCCACTATCATAACCGCTAACATTAACATTAATGAGCTTGGAAACCACAATGAACTTTTTCTGCCTAAATAAAGTAATGATTACTGTATTTATAACTAGCATATCTCTAGTTACCGTCCCTGCATTGTAAAATGTAAGTTATACTTGAGAGGAGTGAACATTTAGACATAGAGAAAAAGTATCAAACATATCTTGTGCAGAAAAGTTAGCTTTTCTTTTACACGTGTGTGAAATCCAACAATATTTAATAAAAAAAAAATATCGGCCGATATATCGGAATATCGGATTTTAAAACCCTAATATATTTGTATCGGTATCGGCCTTCAAAATCCTTTATCGGTCGGGCTCTAGTGTTGAAGTTTCTACTATTTTTCTCTAGTCAGCACCGAATTAAAAAAAACAAAATCTCAATTTTTTTTTAGTGTTTTAGTGGAAGCTCATTTTGTCAGTGGTGAGGTCCGATTTTAATACAAAGAAAGAGGGAGAGAGAAGAACATCTCTTTCTTTGTGTTATTAACTAAAACATTTTTTCATTGAAAACTCAAAAATGTAAGGCAATCAGGTTACTTTAAGTTAAACCATCAAATAATTTTCTACAGTGCGGTTGTGTATAATTTGAGAGTAACAGCCCAGAAAGCCTGCCTAGATGTAAATGTTCATATATTTTGAGACTCTGAAGTAGCTTTTTGTCTTTCTCCAGCGTTTCGTGCTCTTCTTCAGATCCGAGCTGTAAGAAAGAAGCCTGGAGCGCTTTCTCCTGTTTCCTTCAGCCCAGTGCTGGCGCAGAGCATGGACCATGATGAGCACTCCGTATGTCACGTATATATCTGTATTGTCTCTCTACAAGACAACATGGTGTAACTCTCTCATTGTTTTGTCCCGTCTCTCAGAGCTCAGACTCCGTTCCCCCTGGCTATGAGCCCATCTCCCTGCTGGAGGCTCTGAACGGTCTTGGTGGCGGGTCCCCCGGCGTTCCATCTGCACCCCTGTATGACGAGATCAACTTCTCTGGGAGCCTGAGTGGAGAGAGCCGGCAGCTCAGTTCACCTGACCACTCTGGAGATAGTGGAGGACAGAAGAGCAAAGTCAGCAAGTCCCCAGACAGGTAAATCCATCTATGGCTTAAATCAGGCTTTGTTTTTGGGTGCAAACAATTGGATCTAATAACTATAATACTATTTATTTCTCTTTGTGTGGATATATGGACACTACAGTTCAAAAGTCACCAAGGGGCCATTTGTTCAAAAATACAGGAAAAACTGTCATATTGTGAAATGTTTTCTATAATGTTAAAATGTAATTTATTCCTGTGATCAATTATTCCATTACTCTAGTCTTCAGTGTCACATAATCCTTCATAAATCGTTCAGATATGGTTTTCTGTTCATGAACATTTCCTTGTTACAGTTTATCTAAAAATTAATGTAAAAGCCTTGATCAATTTAATGTGCCCTTGTGGAATAAAGGTATTTGTTTAAAAAAAACAAAACACTTTTTTTAAAACTTTTGAATAGTAGTGTATATTTAACAACATATTGTCATGTGAAGTTTCACTACACTTACAAATTCGCGTTTTTTAAATATTTTGGCATAATCAGATGTTCTTTAGAAAGAGAATATCCCTTTGCTGTTGAGTCCGTCTATATGTCCAAACTTCCTGTTTTATTCAGAAACAGGAAACGCATTAACACAGGAAAGAAAACAGGACTTGTCAATCTTTTTTAAAGGGTAACTAAACCCCTGGTCAGAGCCTGACTCCACCCACTGCCAATATTTGAACTTTATACCCAAATATCAAAAAAGTTACTCGAATGATCAATGATCAGCACTATAAAACCCCATTCTTACAGATCATTAACTAAAAAAAGTTGGTTTAGGGATTAGTTACCCTTTAACCCTCAGGTGCTCTTCGGTCATTTCTGACCGAAAAATTTTCTTTTTTGAAATGTTAAAAATCACAGCTTCATCGGAATGTTACGAAACTTGGTGACTTTTATGGCATTGGTACGGAGCCCCTCTAGTCCCACTTTGGTAAAAAAAATTAATTATAACTATCTTGTGGCCTCAAGATAGTAACTCGTGGCCTCAAGATACTAACTCGTGGCCACAAGATACTAACTCGTGGCCACAAGATAACTCGTGGCCTCAAGATAGTAACTCGTGGCCTCAAGATAGTAACTCGTGGCCACAAGATAGTAACTCGTGGCCTCAAGATAGTAACTCGTGGCCACAAGATAGTTATAATTATTTTTTTTTACCAAAGTGGGACTAGAGGGGCTCCGTACATTGGGTATGTTAACACACAAAAAAATTGAGGTCATGATCCGAGCAGGCTAAGTGGTCGTAAAAAAATAGTCACACTTTTGCTCTTCTGTCAAAAATGACCGACCCATAGGAAATGAATGGGAAATTGACAAAAAAAAATTTGTATCGACAAATTGGCCACAATTCTAAAAAAAAGTACACTGCAGGAAAGGGGTGACACTCTACAACATCTAGAGTGCAAAACACACACCCACCAACACACACACACACACACATACAAACACACTTTTATATACATACACACCAATAAATTTTGATTACAAAAAGTATGTTTTGAATTTTTAAAAATCACAGCTTCACCGCAATGTTACGAAACTTCGTGACTTTTATGGCATAAAAAAATTGAGTTCATGATCTGAGCATGCTAAGTGGTCGTAAAAAAAATAGTCACACTTGTGGTCTTTGGTCAAAAATGACCCCCATAGGAAATTAATGGGAAATTGTAAAAAAAAAAAAAAAAAAAAAAAAATTGTGAATTTTTGTTTTTTGTTAATTTTTTTTTATAAGAAATAGTTTTTGAGATTGTTTCTACTATATATTCAAATCCACCAACAACAACAACAACAAAAAAATGTGTTCATAAACAGCTGGGGAATTCACATGCCTCTCCATAGAGAGCTGTACGTGCCATCTAGTGGTTACACCATGATTCTATGCTTTTTCTCTATACTGTAACCAGATGGTGCTAAATTTTCTTCAAAAAATATTTTTTTTCTGAAGGCCTAGACTCTATATTAAACTAAAATACTGCATTACATTTTTTTTTGTTGAAAAAAATCATATATATATAGAAAAATATATATATATTTTTCCATGGCAAAAATAAACCATAAATGTTGCATAAATATCAATAAATTCAATTAAATTGTCTCAAAATACTAAATTAAAAAGAATAAATATTGTAGAACAAAAATAAATTGCATTGGTTTTACTGGAATGGAGAAAGTTTCATTTTTAGGTGTCCGGTCACTTTTGACCGGGAAGATAACAAGTGTGACTCCGAAACGAAGAGCACATGAGGGTTAATAATACAAATAAAAGAATGCTTTTGGCTCACCTCAAGTGAGACATTTGAAGGTATGCTGCTGCTCTTAAGAAATCACAGCCATTCCTGACAGTGTAATAAGGCTGGCTAGTGGCCAGTCAGGATTGGTACTTCCTGTTTTGGCCTTCCTGTTTCCCAGCGAGAGAGGTCATGATCTTCTCTTTTCCATACATCATAATAATGACTCCATTTGCCATTTTCTATACACCCTGTTGACATAGCTGTAATTGCGGTTTGGAAAATATTCGTAGTATCTCAGGAAGCATGCGTGTGTTGTTGACTCATTCCAGCTTTCATCAGATCATTTTTTAACACAAATGACACTGAGAAGCTTGATTACTTGACGACAGTATTTGTTTGTTTTTTTCCCTTCCTGCCATTCTTTGGTTTGCGATTCACAACATGTGAACATGCAAATATTGATTTCAAATGTTTTAACTTGTACATTTCACTTGTAGCTCTCATTTAAACAGAGAGAGATGATATTGATAAACTGAAAAATCACCATTACCACTAAATATTTACTATTTACAACACTATATTAAAGTTGGCATGGTACATAATTTGTAATTGCCTTTTCTGGATGGTTGTGGTTTGCTATCGGTGGATCTCTCTCTCTCTTTCTCTCTCTCTCTCTCTCTCTCTCTCTCTCTCTCTCTCTGTATGTATATATATACATGTGGGATGCGTGACACTTGACTAGCCAGAACCAAATACTTAATTCACATATCCACAGCGCCACCCAGTGCATTCAGTAATGTGTTTAGGTGACAAATGGGAAAGATGTTTCATGGTTCCCTATGTTAAGGTACAAATAGCAATTATTATTTGTACTAATAGTAGTTGGCGTGTTACCTGTGCACATCAATAGCTTTGACAGTTTGTGTGTTTGCAGCACTCTACGCTCCCCGTCATCTCCGATCCAGGAGGAGGATGAAGAGAAACTGTCTGAGATGTCTGATGCACAAGCTCACATGCTGTTGTCCAGCAGCAGTCCCGCCCCCACTGAGGTCAGCAGCGCAGCCCGTATAACATCTTCTACACGGCCTGCTTGATGATGGGTGTGAGATTCTGATGTCTTTGTTTTCTCAGGGTACGGCTGGCGAGGACGCCCCCGATTCACTGTCTCCTGAAGATGGTGAGTAACTCTACTCTTATCACTGTCTGATGGGAAATCATGCTAATGCTTTATTGCCTCATGCTTATCATATATTATATAGGGGTTTTTATCACAATAATGTGTTTTTTTTTCTCTCAGTAAATATTGCTGAAAATGTGATTAAATTGAATTAATTTAAGAGATTAATAATAAAACATTTTATAGATTTAAATCTGTTGACAGCACTAGTTGAAAGTATTGAACCTGTTGGGACTTATGATGGGAGCATGTTCAGATGCACCAAGTCATGTTGTTTGTCACTGTGGCAACATATTTTGAAGTAATAAACAAAGATTCAGTCTGCTTTTCCCTCCTCAACATTACAGAAGTTTTAAAGTGAGGTAATTGAAACCGAAATGAGCTGAAATTGAAAGGCAGGGTAGTGTCAGAGGAAGAGCAAGTTATTACATTTTGCTTAGTTAGTTTTAATAGGGTTAGTTTTGAATGAAGGTTATCGTTAAAACAAGTATAATTTGTCAGTGGAACAACACCAAATACACTTGCACTACTGTTCAAAGGTTTGAGTCAGTAAAAAATTGAGTTATGATCACAAAAGGTGCATTTATTTAATTAAAAATACTGTAAAATTGTAAAATATTATTACAATTTGAAATAGCTCTTTTCTATTTTGATATATTTTAAATTGTAATTTATTTCTGTGATGCAAAGCAGAATTTCATTTTCCGTCATTTCTCCAGGCTTCAGTGTCACGTGGTCCTTCGGAAATCATTCTAATATGATGATTTGAAACATTTCTTATTATCATTCAATTTACCAAAACTGTTTTGCTGCACACCATAATACATTTTTCAGGATTATTTGAAGAATAGAAATAGACAGACAGACAGACAGATAGTCTTTATTGTCCCATAGGGATAATCATTTTTACACATCATTTTTTCCTTCTTCCATAGCTCAGAAATATCACATATATCATGTAACACATATATAGATACATATACAAACACACAGTCTAATCTAATCAACCGATAGCTTTTAAAATGGATTCTGAATGGAAAAAAAACCATAACATACAAAACTTATGTTCTGCTGAACGTTTAATTAAAAAACAATAATGAACCATGAAAATGTTCTGTACTTTTTAAAACAAATATTCATATATGACTTATACCTTAATCATTCATGTTAAGTCATAGTCCATTAACTAATGTAAAAATAACAAAAATAAAATAACACACATTGTTTTAAACACATGAGGTACTACCAATGTTAGCGTCCTCTCAGCCTTGACTGAAAACATGCTGCAGTTCTTTACTAATGCACATCTAGTCAACAAATGAATTACTTACTGTAATAACATGTACTCTATACTTACCGTTTCTTTGTCGGTTTAAAACTTTTAAATCCATTTCTGAAGTGTCCCTCTCAGTGCAGCGTGTGTTCAAACAAACACCACAAGACGTCAGTGATAGTTTTTATTTCGCCTCTAGAGGCCGCTCTCATACCGCATAATGTCAGCAGACTCTAATGGACGCATCTCGGACAAACTATCGGTGTGGATTTTTGCAGATCAGTCGACCTCTGATTAAAAGTGACAGTAAAGCCAATTTTATTTAATTATTGTGTTTTTCCACACACACACACACACACAAAAAGGAAAAATTTGTACTGACCCCACATTTTTGAAGGGCTGCATATATATTACAAATATTTTGAAAACAAGTGGGTGAACATGTATTCCTTAATATCATAGACAGACATTTTTACTAACAGTCGAAGAAGCTTTTGTCCAATTACAGCTTTTGTTTCTGTTATTTGTGAAGAGGATGGGCTGAATTTGGAGGAAGAGGCCATGAATGACTGTAGCAGCGAGCACAGCAGCTTTACCAAAACTGATAGTGACCCACCTGGAGACCTGTCCCTCCCTGGTGAGTGCATCTGGACACAAGAGCCCACTCTGCATGCTTTCAGAAACGCTATAGCCTCGAGTGTGCGTGCACTCATCGAACAACACTGTTCGTTCTTACTCTTTGGCGAGTCGACAAAGCTCTGTTTCTGGCTCTCAGTCGTTCAGCTTATCTAACCTGTGTGCCATTTATTTCTCGACTGTCTTCCTGTCTGCTCTTGTGGTCTTGCTCTGGGCAGCTCTAGGTCCTGATTCCTGCTCTATTGGTATGGAAGAGTAACTGGTATGTAGGCTTCTGTGTTCTTCTCTCAGCTGTTCCTTCATGTTCTTGTTCTTTGCTGCACAAAATTTTTCTCAGTTTTACTAGTTTAATTGGTCATCAGATTGTTGCTCATTACAATTTACATTTTTTTATTAAACTTTGGCATGTTAAATGTTATTTTATGTTTAGATATTAGTGAAGAACAGTGTTTCCTAACCCTGGTCCCGAAGTACACCAGCACAGCAGTTTTTACACGATGGAAACTTATGTGTTTTGGCCGTTCATTCACACGACAGCATGTTTTGGGGGCCTGAAATAGTGCAAAGTGCAAGTTTTTGAAAACGAAACCGTTATCGCCTCTGTGTAAACTGCAAAAATGCAAATTTGTGAAACCGTTGATGTTAAAGGTGCACTATGTAATAATTTTGCAGTAAAATATCCAAAAACTACTAGGCTAGTGTTATATATTTTGTTAAGTTGAAGGTGCTCTAAGCGATGTCACACGTTTTTTAGGCCCAAACACTTTTTGTCACATACAGCAAACATCTCCTCACTATCCGCTAGCTGCATGTCCCCTAAACACACTGTAAAAAAATGCGGTCTATGCAGACAACCCAGGCTCCACAAATGGCAACAAAAACAAACTGCGGCAACCCGCTCCACGAAACAGAACAAACTGTTCCAGCCAATAACTAACAAGAAGGCCCTGGGGGTGGGGTTTGGGGGGTCAGTGCACAGATGAGGAGGTGGGAGGGTCTATCTAGCCTCCGTTTTGTTTGAAAATACTTTAAACGTCAACAAGAAGTCACGTCACCCGACATCGTTTAGAGCACCTTTGATTACTTACAATATCTCAAATGTTTCCAACTATTTGTAAATCGTGCGAAAATTGCGATTTTAACCAAGGAACCGGGGCGTGTGAGCGGGGGTGAGGAGTCGCCAGTCAATGACGTCATATCCGCGCTACCCCCAGTTTCCGCTCGTACTGCTATAGTTACCATGGCGACAGACGTGGACAACTGGGTTACGCCTAGTGGTGCGCTCATGCTGTTTTTGTTTTGTTCAAACATTTTGGACCATGGCAAGCAGACTTTGAGACAAAAACAGGACTAAAACAAAGATCAACATCTTTCGAGATGCCGAGAGCTCCACGTACGCGACTATTTTTTACGTGAGTGGCTTCTCTGTCAAGACTGTTGCACGTACTTTATTAGATAGGTGAGCAAATGTACATAACATGAATCAGTGTTATATAGTTCAACATGATGAATGTTAGAATATGATCTGTATGTTATTCTAATGTTGATCTAGCTTACTGCTAGTCTCAAACTAACACATAGAATAACTTTCAACCCAATCAAATGTAGTTTAGTGTGATAGTGTAACTGTTAGAGCAAGTGTAACAGTGCTGCGTTACCTCAAGTTTAATTCATCTAATAAACTGACCTGTGTGAGTATTAATTAAGCACTTGCGTTTAGTTCGGTAGAATGAATTGTCCTTGTTCCTTTTATATCCTTGTGTGTAATGCTGGTATACGTCTCATTAGCAATCGCGCCCTGCTTCACACCACAGTCATGATAAAAACATCAATTTATTCACTCATCCACAAACATTATTAAATCCATCAGCTTGAAGACAAGATCCATAATTCCGCTTAATGCTTTGCGTCATCAACCTACACATTTGTTATTGTAAGAGGTTAGCGACCCTTTGCGGCGAAAAAAATGACTTATTGTAGCTTTTAGTGCATGCGTGTTACGTGTTCAGTCTATAGGCCCGTAGCGTTTCTTTACAAAGCGACATCGCCAACTTCTGGCCTGGCAGCATAATACAACGTTTTTAGTCGTTTTCGCGGATCCGTATTTAGTTTGACGTGTAAACGTACCTTTACATGTCTATCTAATAAAACGCACCCGATTCAAACCAACCGCTCATTAGTAAAGACTCCCAAGACCTCAAATGAGTGCGTCAGATTAGAGAGACATCCACAATGTGCAGTGTTGGTGTTCAGTACTCCAGGACAGTGGTTCCCAACCTTTTTTCGTCTGTGACCCCCTTTTTCCCAAGAAAATATTTTAGGGCCCCCCTTCACATTTAATGATATTATCGCTCTTGTAAGCTTGCAGCAAGGATAACAAAATATTTTTTTTTCAAACAAACAGTATGTTTATGCACAAAGAATAGCCTATAATATTAAAAATACAATGACTAAAACATCAGTAGGCCCTTTGTAATTTAACAACGTAAGCCTAGGAGAAGCCTATTAATTGGCCCTATTTGAAATGCAAAAATAAAAATATTCACACTGGTGTTTAGGTTAAAAAAAAGAATATCTGCTATTAAATGAATGTTATCTGGGGCCTCAATACTTGCATGTTATCTGTGAGGCTTTATCAATATGAGGCTTTATTTTTATGCTTTTGGCGCTATAGCGAGCGATAATAAACTTGCATGTATTAACAGAATAATGCGTCTTTCGGAAAGAACAGTGTAGCCGGAACTACTACGATCGGCAGCGATCCGAACCAGTGTAAAATAGTCCCAATGTAAACACTTATTATAGGTGTACCATAGTTGTTCAGGATAAGACAAAAACACGGATTGGAAAATGGATTCATGATGAACTCACTCATTAAATACACTTTGTAAATTTTGAACAGAAAAAAGTTAAGGACTTTTATTTAATGCTTATTGCTCAAGCCTTCAAAATATGCCACGACCCCCCACAGAGCTCGCTGAGGCCCCCTTGTGAACCAATGCTCCAGGATCAGGGTTGGGAACCACTGGTGTAGAGTACTTCTTGTTTTGTTTTTAACTGCAGTGTCTGTCGTTTGTGTAGGATTGTCTGGCTCAACTGAAAGTCTGAACACTCAGAGTACCTGCTGCTCCAGCCAGCCTCTCCTCGGTCCCTCAAGCCATTTTCACATGGACGATGAAGAACTGGATTTTTAACCATGCAGGTCCATCTTCTCTCTAGTCTATGTACATAGCAATCCCACATTGAAGTTTGATGCAGTCCCCATTCCAGTATCCAACTTTAAATGAGATTCAGCCCTTTTGTTTTGATCACTTTTGTTCTGGTGATCTGTCATTTATCATTGTGCTTGATTTTTAGGGCTCTTAATTCACACCAAAGTGATCGCCCTCACGTTATTGCATGTATTATGCCTTACTTTCTTCCATAAATCCGTAAGGAGAAGTCCAAGCTTCTCTTTTCCATAATTTGAAGGGGGATGGTGATTTGTGCTACTTAAGCTCCAAAAAGTAATGTTAAATAAAATATCATTAGTTATATCAAGTAGTCTGTACGACTGCTATGCTTTATGTAAGTCTTTTGAAGCCATATGATTTGTGTGATAAAGAGGCCAAACTCTAAACCATCTAATAATATTCCCTTCAAGTAAAAAAAAAACCTCCATGGACTACTTATCAAACTTTTGGAGCTTCACCAGCCATCTTTTCATGGCAAAAGACATAATACTGGGTTAGAATGACATGAGGGTGAATAAATTATGTAAATTAAATGTTGAAAATTTTCCTTGCTAATGCTATATATATTTGTTACTTATTTGTGTATACACTCTTAAAAATAAAGGTTCTTAATTGGGATCTAACCTTCAAGGGTGTGTTCACACTTGGCATGTGTGGTCATGTTCTGACTCATTTTATAAGCTCTTAATGAGTTCTCAGCTGGTCAAAATACCATCATATGTAAGCTACACACGCACATTTAGCCTAGTACACATAGGTTTGGATATTCAGTAAGTTCCGTTGCCAAATAAATGCAATAAAAGCCGACCAGTTAAGTTTTGAACGTATGCCTTTGGTTTAGGTTTGGTGTTAAAATGTGAATGTGAATGTGAATGCTAAGCGGGCTAGGACTAAATGGTTTTTATGTTGTTGTTTTTTTGGTCCGGACCAAACGAACCAACTGCAAGTGTGAACACACCCTAACGTCCAGAAATCTTTCCATTGCACTAAAGTTTCTTTAGGATTTTAAAATGTTATTCACGTTTAAGAACTGATCGCTGAAAGATAATTTGAGAAAACAAAATGATTCGTTTTTATATCGCATCGTTACAAACCCCCCTTTGGAAGCTTTTTATTTAAGAGTGTAGTTGAGGGAGAAAAACACCATCTCAGTGCTTAATATAGAGCTTTGATCTGGATCGTATCATAACACATATCGACATACGGCAGCTTGTTATGGTTAATAGACAAAGCACATTTCAGTAAAACACTCAAAGGTGTAGTTCACTTTTCAAAAACCTTTGCTGATAATTTACTCACCCTCATGTCATCCAAGATGTCCATGTCTTTCTTTCCTCAGTCGAAAAGAAATGAAGGTTTTTGATGAAAACATTCCAGGATTTTTCTCCATATAATGGACTTCAATGGGAACCAAACGGTTCAAGGTCCAAAAGACCGTTTCAGTGCAAACTGCAAACTCTTCAAAGGGCTTTAAACGATTCCAGACGATGAATAAGGGTCTTATCAAGCGAAACGATCACTCATTTAATAAATAAATAACAAAGTTTAAGTTTTATAAGCTCAAATGCTCGCCTTGCTCTGTTCTGTGACGCACGCTCGTGACTCCTATTCAAACTCGTCAAAATGAACAACCCTTTTTCTGAGTCAATTCGTTTGTTTCGTTCGTGGAATGAACCAAATGACTCGGAAAAAGGTTCGTTCATTTTGATGAACGAGTTCGAACAGGAGAGTCACGAATGCGCATCACAGAACAGAGCAAGGCGAGCATTTGAGGTTATAAAACTTAAACTTTGTTATTTATTTTTTTTAAACGAGCGATCGTTTTGCTTGATAAGACCCTTATTTATCGTCTGGAATCGCTTAAAGCCCTTTGAACATTTTGCAGTTTGCACTGAAACTGTCTTTTGGACCTTGAACCGTTTGGTTCCCATTGAAGTCCATTATATGGAGAAAATCCTGGAATGTTTTCATCAAAAACCTTAATTTCTTTTCGACTGAAGAAAGAAAGACATGGACATCTTGGATGACATGGGGGTGAGTAAATTATCAGCAAAAGTTTTTTTAAAAGTTAACTACTTCTTTAAGGATATCTGTATGACTAAACATCAGAGTGTTTACTCGATAAATGATCGTATTAAACTCACTAGTAAATAATACAGAAATATAACTGTGCGTTGAAATGTTTTAGTAAGTACTTAAATGTCCTGACCTGAAAAGCACCTCAGAATATATATATTCATGATTCCAAATGTAATATTTATAGTGATCAAATAATGTTAAAAATGGTTGACTTCTTGTCAGTTTAATGACAAAAACATTGTGTGGTCTAACAGTGCTTTAAATGTGTTTGCTTGTTTAGCTATTTATGCTCTTTAAAACTTTAAGGACTAAAAAAAGCCATGCTGGACTCTGTTTACCTCTTTATTTGCTTTATAAATATTGTATTATGATCTTTAAATACTTCAACATGTGAAGGCATTTCTTTCATGTGTCAGTTCAAATGATATTTCATCGCTTTGTGAATATTTGACGGGTTGTATTTGCTCACAGCTGGACCTTGTATTTCTAAGAAAGGAAAGAACAGCTAAATGAACAAGTCACAAGAAGCATTAAATCTCATTGTTCTCCTCAAACATGCAGATATGCCGTGTCTTGTAGCATTATGCAGAGGTTTATGTGCCTTTAAAAAACAAAGCAAGTGTTGCTACAGCTTTCCCCCATAGCTGTGCTGTTCATCTTTAAAGCTGTAACCTTAAGCCTTGATTGATTTACATGTATGTATTACACGTGCGACTACTTATTTAATGTCCATTTTGAAGAGCAGATGATTTTAAATTGCTATTAAGTATGTAACATATTGCTGATATTGAACATATTAATAAACTTTGTAATGCTGCGATAGGCCTACATGATTTTTCATTATATCAGGATCAATATTTTATCTGTTAATACTGATTAAGCTGCCCTGTACAACAAATGTAAAATAAACCAAAAAAACAAACAAAACTGATTAATAATGGTGTTAAGTTAATTTATTTTAAGCTCTGCTCATTAAAGGGATAGTTCACTTTAATTTTTGGTATGTTTTAGCTTACCTCAAGGGTATCCAAGGCGCCTTTGTTTCCACAGAATTTTCAATTTTGATATTTTTAGGTCAAACCGTTCTTGTCTTGTCTCATATAATGGAGGTCTATGGTCACCACCTCAAAGAGCATGCACAGAGAAGTCCAAATTAAACATGATTTAATGACTCGTAAATGTAAGTACACATTGATGGCCTAAGACACGAAACGAGCAGTTTGTGTGAGAAAATGAGCAGTATTTATATCGTTATCGTTATAAAGCCCTGGAAGTGATCTCGCGCGCGTGTACGTTACTCATTCTTTACACAGAGATTTCGGAAGTGTTACCTTTCACTGTGAAGATCTAAACATATTTTGATGTACAGGAAATCGCAATGGAAGACGGTTTTGAAATATCAACAGACAACGTTGCATTTTTTTCGCGACCGCGCGATAACTTGTGCCGTCAGATCACTTGGACGTGGCTGTGGTTCCAAGAGGTAAAAACTATATAAATTCTGTTCGTTTTCTCACACAAACCGCTCGTTTCGTGTCTTAGGCCATCAACGTGTACTTACATTTACGAGTCATTAAATCATGTTTAATTTGGACTTCTCTGTGCATGCTCTTTGAGGTGGTGACCATAGACCTCCATTATATGACTGACAGACAAGAACGGTTTGACCTAAAAATATAAAAATTGAAAGTAGTGCACAAACAAAGACACCTACATCTTGGATGCCCTTGCTTGAGGTAAGCTAAAACATACCAAAAATTAATTTCAAAGTGAACTATCCCTTTAAATTGAACTCAAATTGCAGGTCATCTGAGGTCCAGGATTAACCCAGAGCTTCAGTTTGACGTCATTTTAAAACATAATGTTCAATACAAAGGGTTCCGGAAGCGCCTTAGACTGTGTAGATTTGAAAAGGATGACGTTGAGGGATAAAAAATAAACAGCAGTCTGTCAAAAATATGTACATTAACTTTCAGGCACATGATATGCTATGAATTAATTGCTCTATATGGTAAATATAATAGATTCTTTATCGAATGAATAATAATTCAGCCAGGGATTGCTATACAGATGGGACTGTACAAAGCCTTGGGTTAACATATAGTAGCCTATATGGTTTGCCTTGACCATTTATTGTTTGTATTAATAATTTCAGTTATGCATTGAAGCAAGAAATACAGAACAGACATGATGTTGTGGCTCATATCAGGGCTGGCGTAAACACTCCAAAGCTTGGTTTGGCTGTGCAAACAGTTTCTGGGTAAGTGTTAGTAAGAGAGGCTGATGAGCTGTGTTGAGAGTAGGCTATTAGCACACAGACTTTTAGGGAATTGGTGCGGCTTCACCTGCCACGTGCATCCATCACTATCCCTAAACACGGGACACTTTAGATGTGGGGCGGGCTGGGAAAGAGCCCAAAGGAGGGTTAAAGAGGAGGAGAGGAGACAGCAGCGAGCCGAGTTTGAACGATAGGATTCAAACACATCGGACCATAGAAGAGAGCAGCCCGGACAAAGACTGACGGGAAGACAGCAGTGTCCTAAAACTTTAAACTAGTGAAGGAAAATCTCTACTATTTCAAACAGTCTAGTCCTCCAGCAGTCCGAAGTGAGCTCGTGTCAGATGATGGCACCTCAGGTCGTCAGCTCACCCTTCCTGAAGCCGTTCTTCCTGAAGACGCCGCTTAGCGTTGGCAGCTCGCGACGCCAGCGACGACACACATTACCCGCGAGCGAGTTCCGAAATCTCACGCCACAGGACGCCATTAGTGTATTTGAGATCGAGAGAGAAGGTAAGATGCTTCTTTTTCATCCTCCTCTTCTTCTTTGTGCAGTGTCAGTAAATGTAAAAAAATGTTGTAAGATTTAGTTTTAATTTAGTTGTTGGCCTAATTTAGTTTTTGAGAATTTTTACATTTAGTTTTTAAAATTTGTAGGCAAGAGATTTGCCTATTAAATTTGCATACATAATTTAGATGTACTATTTTTTTTACTTATTATTTTATTTGAATTTTCTGTAATGTTTTGACAACTGTAGGCCTACAGCACATTTCAAATACATTAAATTTGTAAAAATGTATATTATATAATATATATATTATTTAATAATAAATATATTTGCAAAATATGTACATTACAAAATGCATTTTTTTAATTTTACATTCATCAAAGAATTGCGGTTTTCACAGACACTTTAAAAACAGTAACTGTTTTAAACATTGATAATAATAATAATTGTTTCTTGGGCATCAAATCATCATATTAGAACGATTTCCGAAGAATGACGCTGAAGACTGGGGAAATGATGCTGAAAATTCAGCTTTGATAACAGGAATAAATTAAATTTAAAATTATATTCACACACAAAAAACGTTATTTTAAATAGTATTAATATTTCACTTTTTATCAATATTTTTGATAAAATAAATGCAGTCTTGGTGAGCATAAGTAAAAACCTGAAAATATCATATACTAAAACAATACTTTTGAACAATGGTGTGTCATACTAATAAAATACATTCTTTTTGAATTTGGAAAAAAAATAAAAAATAATGGTTTTGGCTAGCCTGGAAAAAAGTAACATTTATTTACAGAACTCGTTTTAAAATTGGTGCCTATAAATACACACCAACACACACTTATTTGCTAAGCTTTGTAGACGAGTTAAGTCAAACCAATCCTAAATTCCTTAAGCTCTTCCCAAGTTTTACATACAGAAGACTGCAAAAATAGAAGAAGACTTGCAACAAGCCGGCTTGTTTGCGATAAACCTGCTAATCTGCCGATAAGCTGTTGTTTGCGTTGGGATGAGGGTTGACTCACACCTGTATCTCTCCCATCTCTCCCTCTTCAGCGTTCGTCTCAGTTTCTGGTGAATGTCCACTCACCCTTGATGAGGTGCTTAGTTTCCTGGGTCAGTGTCCTGAGCTCTCTTTGGGATGGTTTGAAGAGGGCCAGCTGGTGGCCTTCATCATTGGATCCGGCTGGGACAAAGAGAAACTAGGACAGGTGAGAAGTGATTCTCTACACTTTTATACAGTGTAGTTGTGGGGAAAAACACCTGTGTGGTTCTTTAAAGAAACCTTGTATCAGTTCCGTTAGAATGTACGGAGCCCCCCTAGCCCCACTTTGACAAAAAAAATTAATTATAACTATCTCGTGGCCTCAAGATATTAACCCCTGGCCTCAAGATAGTAACTCGTGGCCTCAAGATAGTAACTCGTGGCCACAAGATAGTAACTCGTGGCCTCAAGATAGTAATTCGTGGCCTCAAGATAGTAACTCGTGGCCTCAAGATAAGTAACTCGTGGCCTCAAGATAGTAACTCGTGGCCTCAAGATAGTAACTCGTGGCCTCAAGATAGTAACTCGTGGCCTCAAGATAGTAACTCGTGGCCACAAGATAGTAACTCGTGGCCTCAAGATAGTAACTCGTGGCCTCAAGATAGTAACTCGTGGCCTCAAGATAGTAATTCGTGGCCTCAAGATAGTAACTCGTGGCCTCAAGATAGTAACTCGAGGCCTCAAGATAGTAACTCGTGGCCTCAAGATAGTAACTCGTGGCCACAAGATAGTAACTCGTGGCCACAAGATAGTAACTCGTGGCCTCAAGATAGTAACTCGTGGCCTCAAGATAGTAACTCGTGGCCACAAGATAGTAACTCGTGGCCACAAGATAGTAACTCGTGGCCTCAAGATAGTAACTCGTGGCCTCAAGATAGTAACTCGTGGCCTCAAGATAGTAACTCGTGGCCTCAAGATAGTAACTCGTGGCCTCAAGATAGTAACTCGTGGCCACAAGATAGTAACTCGTGGCCTCAAGATAGTAACTCGTGGCCTCAAGATAGTAACTCGTGGCCTCAAGATAGTAACTCGTGGCCTCAAGATAGTAACTCGTGGCCTCAAGATAGTAACTCGTGGCCTCAAGATAGTAACTCGTGGCCTCAAGATAGTAACTCGTGGCCTCAAGATAAGTAACTCGTGGCCTCAAGATAGTAACTCGTGGCCTCAAGATAGTAACTCGTGGCCTCAAGATAAGTAACTCGTGGCCTCAAGATAGTAACTTGTGGCCTCAAGATAAGTAACTCGTGGCCTCAAGATAGTAACTCGTGGCCTCAAGATAAGTAACTCGTGGCCTCAAGATAGTAACTCGTGGCCTCAAGATAGTAACTCGTGGCCTCAAGATAGTAACTGTGGCCTCAAGATAGTAACTCGTGGCCTCAAGATAGTAACTCGTGGCCTCAAGATAGTAACTCGTGGCCTCAAGATAGTAACTCGTGGCCTCAAGATAAGTAACTCGTGGCCTCAAGATAGTAACTCGTGGCCTCAAGATAGTAACTCGTGGCCTCAAGATAGTAACTCGTGGCCTCAAGATAAGTAACTCGTGGCCTCAAGATAGTAACTCGTGGCCTCAAGATAGTAACTCGTGGCCTCAAGATAAGTAACTCGTGGCCTCAAGATAGTAACTCGTGGCCTCAAGATAAGTAACTCGTGGCCTCAAGATAGTAACTCGTGGCCTCAAGATAAGTAACTCGTGGCCTCAAGATAGTAACTCGTGGCCTCAAGATAGTAACTCGTGGCCTCAAGATAGTAACTGTGGCCTCAAGATAGTAACTCGTGGCCTCAAGATAGTAACTCGTGGCCTCAAGATAGTAACTCGTGGCCTCAAGATAAGTAACTCGTGGCCTCAAGATAGTAACTCGTGGCCTCAAGATAGTAACTCGTGGCCTCAAGATAAGTAACTCGTGGCCTCAAGATAGTAACTCGTGGCCTCAAGATAGTAACTCGTGGCCTCAAGATAGTAACTCGTGGCCTCAAGATAAGTAACTCGTGGCCTCAAGATAGTAACTCGTGGCCTCAAGATAAGTAACTCGTGGCCTCAAGATAGTAACTCGTGGCCTCAAGATAGTAACTCGTGGCCTCAAGATAGTAACTCGTGGCCTCAAGATAGTAACTCGTGGCCTCAAGATAAGTAACTCGTGGCCTCAAGATAGTAACTCGTGGCCTCAAGATAGTAACTCGTGGCCTCAAGATAAGTAACTCGTGGCCTCAAGATAGTAACTCGTGGCCTCAAGATAAGTAACTCGTGGCCTCAAGATAGTAACTCGTGGCCTCAAGATAGTAACTCGTGGCCTCAAGATAGTAACTCGTGGCCTCAAGATAGTAACTCGTGGCCTCAAGATAGTAACTCGTGGCCTCAAGATAAGTAACTCGTGGCCTCAAGATAAGTAACTCGTGCCCTCAAGATAAGTAACTCGTGGCCTCAAGATAGTAACTCGTGGCCTCAAGATAGTAACTCGTGGCCTCAAGATAGTAACTCGTGGCCTCAAGATAGTAACTCGTGGCCTCAAGATAGTAACTCGTGGCCTCAAGATAGTAATTCGTGGCCTCAAGATACTAACTCGTGGCCTCAAGATAGTAATTCGTGGCCTCAAGATAGTAATTCGTGGCCTCAAGATAGTAACTCGTGGCCTCAAGATAGTAACTCGTGGCCTCAAGATAGTAACTCGTGGCCTTAAGATAGTAATTCGTGGCCTCAAGATACTAACTCGTGGCCTCAAGATACTAACTCGTGGCCTCAAGATAGTAATTCGTGGCCTCAAGATAGTAACTCGTGGCCTCAAGATAGTAACTCGTGGCCTCAAGATAGTAATTCGTGGCCTCAAGATACTAATTTGTGGCCTCAAGATAGTAACTCGTGGCCTCAAGAGACTCTATCTTGAGGCCACAAGATAGTTATAATTAAATTTTTTTTGCCAAAGTGGGACTAGAGGGGCTCCGTAAGAATGCATTTAGATTCTAACCATCTTTTTTTCATCTTATCCAGGAGGCCATGAACACGCACGTCCCAGACTCTCCCGCGGTACACATCCACGTGTTGTCAGTGCACCGCCAGTGTCGGCAGCAGGGCAAAGGCTCCATCTTGCTTTGGCGCTACCTGCAGTATCTTCGCTGTCTCCCCAGCCTGCGCAGGGCCCTGCTGGTGTGTGAGGAGTTCCTGGTGCCCTTCTACCAGAAAGCTGGCTTCAAGGAGAAGGGTCAGTCGGCCATCAGTGTGGGGGCTTTGACTTTCACAGAGATGGAGTATCAGCTCAGAGGCCTGGCTTATGCACGACGAAACAGCGGATGTTAAGTTTCTTTAGCTTACAGCACATCCGATCCTGATAAAGGACATCATGTGTAGATTCTGGACGGTTCTCACCCAGTTCAGGACTCAAAGCCCTAATACCACCTAAGCAAAGAACCAGAGACTTGCCTATGCACTCATTTAAAGAGTTTGCACACAGATGTTGGTTGTTTACCGCATTTTTTTTCTTATTGTGAACTGCCCAAGACACACTGCACACTTAACTGGTAAAAAAAAACCAGTAGTTGTTTTTAGTAATAAATAATATTTACATAAATCATAGTCGACTGGTACAAAACCATTAAAAAAACTGAATTCAGAATCGTTCTTCTGGAAAATTTAATTGAAAATTTTACACATAATTTTATTTTTATATAATGTTTCATCCCTTGGATTGCAAGTGGACAGTGAAATGTTGAATACTGTTTTAGAATAAAATCTTACTAATATATTACTGCATATGTGACAATGTGTTTTGAAATGCAATGAATGAACTATGAACTGATGTAAACTTTAATTAGAGCATCCACAAACATTCTCAGTCATACAAATATGCCTATCTTAATCAATAAAAAATTTAAAAAAGCTATATTTTTGTAATGTGTAATTTATGCACAGTGGTGAGAAACCATTTCTTTAGGTTTTTGGATACATGAAGTTATCCTTGGTACCACCATCATAACTTGGAGTGGTTTGGGATGGACGTCTGTTTCCACCTCAGGGAGAAAAGTACGCAACGCAATTGTAAGATAAGTCGCCGTTAAGAGAAATACAGGCAAGTCACTCATTATATATAAACCCACATTATGAAAAGTCACAATTGTTAGATATTAAAGTAGTTCACTTTTGAAAAAACTTTTGCTGATAATTTACTCACCCCCATGTCATCCAAGATGTCCATGTCTTTCTTTATTCAGTTGAAAAGAAATTAAGGTTTTTGATGAAAACATTCCAGGATTTTTCTCCAAATAATGGACTTCAATGGGAACCAAACGGTTCAAGGTCCAAAAGACACTTTCAGTGCAAACTGTTCAAAGGGACGAATAAGGGTTTTATCGAGCGAAACGATCGCTCATTTAATAAATAAATTACAAAGTTTAAGTTTTATAAGCTCAAATGCTCGCCTTTCTCTGTTCTGTGACGCACGTTCGTGACTCTCCCGTTCAAACTCGTTCATGAAAATGAACAAATCTTTTTCCGAGTCGTTTGGTTCATTCAACGAACAAAATGAACGAATTGACTCGGAAAAAGATTAGTTCATTTTGATAAACGAGTTCGAACAGGAGAGTCAGAACGCAAAACGTAGTACAGAGCAAGGCGACCATTTGAGCTTATAAAACTTTTTTTTTAAATGAGCGATTGTATCGCTTGATAAGACCCTTATTCATCGTCTGGAATCGTTTAAAGTCCTTTGAACAGTTTGAAGTTTGTACTGAAAGTGTCTCTAGGACCTTGAACCATTTGGTTCCCACTGAAGTGCATTATATGGAGAAAAATCAACCAACATTTGGGATGCTGTGCAATGCGATTGGTCCGCTGCTTAGTGATGTTATCCAATCACATCCTCTTTTTAGGCAAAGTCATGCAAGTTGTTATGTTGCGCATTGGTAAATGTGGATATAAAATGATCAGCCTCAATTGAGCACATACATTGCTTATCTTGACGTTTCCATCCAGCATTTTTTATGGAAGATCGCAAAATGTGAATTAAAATAGGTGGATGGAAACAGATTTTGATAAACAGTCGCATTGCAATATGTGATGTCGAGAAACAGTCACATTGAGATCAAGTAAATGTTTATTTTTTTCTTCACTCCGAGGTGGAAATGAGCAACCATATTTGAGAGCTCGTTTACGGTTTAGTAGACAAGAAACAGACACACTTCAGAGGTGCAGGTTGTTTTTAGCTGTATTCTGTGACAAGTGTGTAAATTGGGTAGCTAAAACACTACCCTTTCATAATCAACTATAACTCCATTAGAAGTAACACACAAATAAAAGAATATCATTTGAGTGCTAAACGTGTAACGAAAATATGGCAGTAGTAGGTACATTTATCAAGGCACCAAAGGTACAGAGTTTTTTTTTTTTTCGTCCCTGGATTCTGAGGTCGACTAAACAAAGACAAACCTACCCCTGACATGCTAAAACATAAAAAGTACAACAATCAAAATTTGGAGAAGACGTGTTCTCCGTTTGGTGTACCAGTGCTTTTATTATGACACTGCCTTCTGAGACTGTAGTGTAAAGATAGTTTTCGGGCGAGGGTGACCCTGTTTTCGCATGATTATCAGACACCCTTAGACTACATAAAACTTTAGGATACGTTAAAAAGTGTTCTTCATTCTCAGAGTCCTAAAATCATGGTCAAAGTGGATCTCCACTTTGCACTCGAGTAAAAAAAAAAAAACAAGCAAAACAAGCATACTGTCCATGTTCACAGAAAGGGCTTCATTTGGAAGAGACGAAGTGCAAATTGGGGCCGGCGGATGCAGATCAACGACCAATCAAATCCCTCCGTCACCGAAGCCCCGCCTCTCCCTCAATGGAGATGCGCGTTGAGGTCGTACTTCTCACAGAACTTGTCGGTGAAAGGAATGCAGGTGAGCAGCTCGCACCACTCACACTTGATGGGATACACGTAGAAGAGCACCACGAGTCCGGCGAACAGGCCCACGAACACCACCATGAAGATGATGATCTGGCAGCGCTTGCGGTACATGTCCAGGCGGCCGAAGCTGATGTAGGGCAGGAAGGCGAAGGAGAGGAAGAAGCCCGAGATGAATCCGCAGATGTGGGCGAAGTTGTCGATCCAGGGCAGCAGGCCGAAGGCGAACAGAAAGAGCACCACGCACAGCAGCTTAGTGAAGGCCCGCCACGGCTGAGCCAGAATCTGCCAGCTCTGAATCAGCTCCACAAACAGACAGGCCAGGATGCCAAACTGAGAGCCGGCGGGACCCACCTAGAGGAGCAGCAAAAGAGGGGGTCGGGATGAGCTCAGGGCCATAGATAGATTCGATTCACATTTATTTGTATAGCGCGTTTCACACTACACATCGCTTCAAATTGTTTTTAGCGAAAATGCATGTGTCTACAGTTCAATTTATCAGTTATCAGAGATGACTGTGTACAAGTACATATACAAATCATGCAGTTAGCTAACAACATATTAATTTAAGGCAGAAACAACAAGCTCATTTAAGTCATTGTTACAAGATGAGTAAAATACCCCTTTTCCCCCAAGATTGTGCCGATTCTCTTCCTAAACTCGCGAATTTAGTGGTGGTTAGTGAGGGAACTGCAGGGGGTTTGTGAGTTCAATGAAAAGCTAATAATTCTGTCAGAAAATGTAGTTAAGACAATGTTTTTTTAAATAAAAATACAGAGCCCCACACGAGAAGTGGTGAATAAATAAATAAATATATATATATATATATATAAAGAAGCCATTTTTGTAACGTCGCCTGGGGAGCGATTGGGGGTTAAAGGAGTAGTTCATTTTTTAAAAAACTTTTGCTGATAATTTACTCACCCCCATGTCATCCAAGATGTCCATGTCTTTCTTTCTTCAGTCGAAAAGAAATTAAGGTTTTTGATGAAAACATTCCAGGATTTTTCTCCATATAATGGACTTCAATGGCAACCAGACGGTTCAATGAGAGTTTCAGAGCAGCTTCAAAGGGCTTTAAACGATTCCAGACGAATGAATAAGAGTCTTATCAAGCGAAACGATCACTCATTTAAAAAAATAAATAAAAAAGTTTAAGTTTTATAAGCTCAAATGCTCGCCTTGCTCTGTTCTGTGATGCGTGTTCGTGACTCTCCTGTTCAAACTTGTTCATCAAAATGAACAAATCTTTTTTCGAGTCATTTCGTACGTTTGACGACCCAAATGACTCGAAAAAAGATTCACGTTTGGTGCCCAATGAAGTCCATTATATGGAGAAAAATCCTGGAATGTTTTCATCAAAAACCTTAATTTCTTTTCGACTGAAGAAAGAATGACATGGACATCTTGGATGACATGGGGGTGAGTAAATTATCAGCAAAAGATTTTTTTAAAAGTGAACTACTCCTTTAAGGTGCCTTGCTCAAGAGAGCGCTGTTCATTCATTGAGACTCGAACCTGTGACCTTTGATTTACAAGTCTGAGACTCTAACCATTAGGCCACAACTGCTATACTCTCTACAATATACAGTATATCAAACAGATAAACTGTATATATATATCATTTTTTTTTATTATTATTATTCATTTTTGGTCTTTATACATCTTAATTGAGAAATTTTAAAACATGCCTATCAAATAAAAAGTTTATTTCAGTCATTATTTTAAAGTGTTTTAATTACTAGAGCCGGGCAAAAAATTAGTGTCACTTCTCTGATCAAAATAATGTTTGAAAACAGGATATTTATATAAATAAAATTATTTTAAACGAATGAAAACTAAGGCAGCTAGAGCCACAACACACATCGGATGTCCGTCAACTGGAGCGTTTCCAGTTCCCAGCGCACCCTGTCGGTGTAAAAGAGGAAGAGGGGCTCACCTCAGCCCTGTAGGGGAGGAAGATGGCACTAGCCAGGTTTCCTGTGATGCCGCTCAGGATATAGATGATAGATATTCGTACCCATCCGGCCAACTTCTCAAGATCTCGAAGGATTGTCATCTGAAAACATACCGACACCAGGCAATGCAGAATCCTGTTTTTAACAGATGGGGACAAAGAGAACGTTTCAAGCATGTTGTTTAAAAAGCTCTTTATGGATTTAAATGCACATTTATATAAATCCACATTCTTTTATATGAATCCACCGCCTTGTGTGGCAAATGTGGCAAAGGCATGTCACAGCAACACGTGTTGCCATAATAAAAGATGCTTCTTTGCAATCAATGGCCACATACATGAACAAATATGCAACAGCCAATCCAACTTCAGCAGGTTCAAGGACGTCTGAGAGTGTGATGTTCAAGGTGTTTGACAGAGGCACGTGCAGAAGCGTTAATCTGAGCCTTCTTAAGAAAGGGAAAGAGCCAAAGTGCAGCTCAGTGAAGCACTCTCCTTGATTACTACAACAGATCACGCCACGCTCCTCCAAGCATCAGCTGTTTCTTAAAACACATAATCTGGTCGTGTGTCAGCTTTTGAAGCTTTTGAAATATACATGGGGCATCATGAGGCGTATGGGTAAACAGTCCCGCCACGTGTGCATAGTTAAAACCCGGAGGCATTTTATTATGGCTTATGGGTTGAAGAACTCAATTGGAAAATAAACTGACACGTGAGACACACTTAGAGTGAGTAATTTAGTCTGGGGGGATTTTGATGAGATATTGAGGCAATATTGAAATATCTGAATTGCCAATGCAGACACTGGTAGTGACTGTCAGTCATTTTCAGACATTAATATCTCTTCTGATGATTTAACCTGTGATATTTTGCTTTTTAATTTCGCTCTTGGAGTGAAAACACTTTTTGATGACAGATTTTTTTTGTCTGTTGTAGGCCATGTTTCACATTTCGTGTTGTTCTTGGCCTGAACAGACACATTGTTTCACTTTTTTGTTTTGCTGTAGTGTGACCAGTCCGTGAACACACTCTCTGTGATAATGCTAATTCGTTATTTCATATCAATTTTGATTTAGTCTGCGATGTTGCAGTTTTTTGTTGTTTTGCTCTATGGGCAAAAAGACTTCGTCCACAATGTCTAGTATGTTTTTTGTTTGTTGTTGTTGTTCTTCATCCTAGGTGTGAATAAATTACGTAAATTTGTACAACAGTTTCACTGTTGATGTTTAATAGACATTTAAACTAAAATTCTTTGCTTGTTTGTTTTGTCTATTTTTATTGTTGCAATTTTTGCCTTTTAGTTCAACTTTAAGTGCAAATAGGCCTGTCCTATGCTTTTTGCATCGTTCTGGGTCTGAACGGACCTTTCAATAGCATAGCTTCACTTTTTTGTTTAGCTGTTGGTGTGACCAGTCTGTTACCACATTGTCAGTGACATTTTGCTTTTCTGTTTCCATTTCGTCTGCAATATTTCACTTTGTTGTTTTGTTCTATGGGATAAAATAGTTTTTCGTCTGCAATGTCTAGTTTTTTTTTCTCAAGGTGTGAATTATGGAAGCTTGTTTCCACCACTGAATAAAAAAAAAGAAAAAAATGACCTTTTATCTCACAATTGTGTGTTATAAAGTCAGAATTGCGTGATATAAAGTCAACTCGCAATTGTGAGAAAAAAAGTCACACTTCTCTCTTTTTTCTCAGAATTGCGATTTTATAACACATAATTGCGAGTTTATATGTCGAAATTCTGACATCTTTTCTCAGAATTGTGAGATATAAACTCGCAATTGCGACTTATCAGGCCAATTCTAAGGGGAAAAAAAGACTAACTTTATTCCCCTCAGAATAGTTTATATCTCACAATTCTGACTTTATACGTTATATTTCTGACTTTATAACACGCATTTGCAACTTTATATCTAGCAATTCTGACTTTATATCTCTCAATTCTGACTTTATCTCGCAATTGCGACTTTATATCTCGCAATTCTGACTTTATATTTCGCAATTGCGACTTTATATCTCGCAATTCTGACTTTATATCTCGCAATTCTGACTTTATATCTCGCAATTCTGACTTTATATCTCGCAATTCTGACTTTATATCTCGCAATTCTGACTTTATATCACGCAATTCTGACTTTATATTTTGCAATTCTGACTTTATATCTTGCAATTCTTTCTGACTTTATATCTCACAATTCTGACTTTATATCTCGCAATTCTTACTTTATATCTCGCAATTCTGACTTTATATCACGCAATTCTGACTTTATATTTTGCAATTCTGACTTTATATCTTGCAATTCTGACTTTATATCTCACAATTCTTTCTGACTTTATATCTCGCAATTCTGACTATATATCACGCAATTCTGACTTTATATCTCGCAATTCTGACTTTATATCACGCAATTCTGACTTTATATTTTGCAATTCTGACTTTATATCTTGCAATTCTTTCTGACTTTATATCTCACAATTCTGACTTTATATCTCGCAATTCTTACTTTATATCTCGCAATTCTGACTTTATATCACGCAATTCTGACTTTATATTTTGCAATTCTGACTTTATATCTCGCAATTCTGACTTTATATCACGCAATTCTGACTTTATATTTTGCAATTCTGACTTTATATCTCACAATTCTGACTTTATATCACGCAATTCTGACTTTATATCTCACAATTCTGACTTTATATCTCGCAATTCTGACTTTATATCACGCAATTCTGACTTTATATTTTGCAATTCTGACTTTATATCTCACAATTCTGACTTTATATCACGCAATTCTGACTTTATATCTCACAATTCTGACTTTATATCACGCAATTCTGACTTTATATTTTGCAATTCTGACTTTATATCACGCAATTCTGACTTTATATTTTGCAATTCTGACTTTATATCTTGCAATTCTGACTTTATATCTCACAATTCTTTCTGACTTTATATCTCGCAATTCTGACTATATATCTCGCGATTCTGACTTTATATCTCGCAATTCTGACTTTATATCTCGCAATTCTGACTTTATATCTCGCAATGCTGACTTTATATCTCGCAATTCCGCCTTTATGTCTTGCAATTCCGACTTTATATCTCACAATTCTGACTTTATATCTCGCAATTCTTACTTTATATCTCGCAATTCTGACTATATATCTCGCAATTCTGACTTTATATCTCGCAATTCTGACTTTATATCTCGCAATGCTGACTTTATGTCTTGCAATTCTGACTTTATATCTCGCAATTCTGACTTTATATCTCGCAATTCTGACTTTATATCTCGCAATTCTGACTTTATATCTCGCAATTCTGACTTTATATCACGCAATTCTGACTTTATATTTTGCAATTCTGACTTTATATCTTGCAATTCTGACTTTATATCTCACAATTCTTTCTGACTTTATATCTCGCAATTCTGACTATATATCTCGCGATTCTGACTTTATATCTCGCAATTCTGACTTTATATCTCGCAATTCTGACTTTATATCTCGCAATGCTGACTTTATATCTCGCAATTCCGCCTTTATGTCTTGCAATTCCGACTTTATATCTCACAATTCTGACTTTATATTTTGCAATTCTTACTTTATATCTCGCAATTCTGACTATATATCTCGCAATTCTGACTTTATATCTCGCAATTCTGACTTTATATCTCGCAATTCCGCCTTTATGTCTTGCAATTCTGACTTTATATCTCGCAATTCTGACTTTATATCTCGCAATTCTGACTTTATATCTCGCAATTCTGACTTTATATCTCGCAATTCCGCCTTTATGTCTTGCAATTTCCGACTTTATATCTCACAATTCTGACTTTATATCTCGCAATTCTGACTTTATATCTCGCAATTCCGCCTTTATGTCTTGCAATTTCCGACTTTATATCTCACAATTCTGACTTTATATCTCACAATTCTGACTATATATCTCGCAATTCTGACTTTATATCTCGCAATTCTGACTTTATATCTCGCAATGCTGACTTTATATCTCGCAATTCTGACTTTATATCTCGCAATTCTGACTTTATATCTCGCAATTCTGACTTTATATCTCGCAATTCTGACTTTATATCTCGCAATTCCGCCTTTATGTCTTGCAATTTCCGACTTTATATCTCACAATTCTGACTTTATATCTCGCAATTCTGACTTTATATCTCGCAATTCCGCCTTTATGTCTTGCAATTTCCGACTTTATATCTCACAATTCTGACTATATATCTCGCAATTCTGACTTTATATCTCGCAATTCTGACTTTATATCTCGCAATGCTGACTTTATATCTCGCAATGCTGACTATATATCTCGCAATTCCGCCTTTATGTCTTGCAATTCCGACTTTATATCTCGCAATTCTGACTTTATATCTCGCAATTCTGACTTTATATCACGCAATTCTGACTTTATATTTTGCAATTCTGACTTTATATCTTGCAATTCTGACTTTATATCTCACAATTCTTTCTGACTTTATATCTCGCAATTCCGACTTTATATCTCACAATTCTGACTTTATATCTCGCAATTCTTACTTTATATCTCGCAATTCTGACTATATATCTCGCAATTCTGACTTTATATCTCGCAATTCTGACTTTATATCTCGCAATTCCGCCTTTATGTCTCGCAATTCCGACTTTATATCTCACAATTCTGACTTTATATCTCGCAATTCTTACTTTATATCTCGCAATTCTGACTATATATCTCGCAATTCTGACTTTATATCTCGCAATTCTGACTTTATATCTCGCAATGCTGACTTTATATCTCGCAATTCCGCCTTTATGTCTTGCAATTCCGACTTTATATCTCACAATTCTGACTTTATATCTCGCAATTCTGACTTTATATCTCGTAATTGCGACTTTATACCTTGCAATTCTGACTTTATATCTCGTAATTCTGACTTTATATTTCGTAATTGCAACTTTATATCTCACAATTCTGACTTTACATCTCGCAGTTCTGGGAAATAAAGTCAGAATTGCGAGATGTAAACTAGCAATTTTGAGAAAAAAAGTCAGAATTGTGAGATAAAAAGTCTCAATTACATTTTTTATTTTTCATTCTGTGGCAGAAACAAGCTTCCATAGTGAATAAATTACGTAAATTTGTACATTTTTGTTTCAATGTTGAAGTTTAATATACATTTAAAACTGAAATTCTTTGCTTGTTTGTTTCATCTATTTTTATTGTTGCAATTTTTAACTTTCAGTTTAAATTTGGCTGCAAATAGGCCTGTCATATGCTTTTTGCATCGCTCTGGGTCTGAACGGACCTTTCATTTGCATAGCTTAACTTTTTTTGTTATGCTGTTGGTGTGACCAGTCTGTTACCACATTGTCTGTGACATTTTCTGTTTCAATTTCGTCCGCAATCTTTTACTCATTTTGTGAACAGACCATTTGTCTGCAATTAGTTGCTACAAACTTCCCAAGTTTTTGTTGGGTGTGAACATTAGCTTAAGGACTTTATACTTTATAGTCACTCACCCAGCATGCAGAAACAGTGAGAGCCAGAGACGGTAGAACTGATCTGGGACTTCTGGGTTCAAGAAAGGAAGAAGGCCACACACGTCATCCATACAGTGAACCTGGCAGGGACAGATGAGTATGTTTCTTTAGATTATAAAACATCTAAAAGAGAAACACTACCAGTAATTAATTCAATTGCATTTTCAAGCTTAAGGATTAGACATTAGACCTTATTTAACACACTTTTAGCACAAAGTCTTAAGTTAAAACCCTGGATGTTGGCACAAGCTTCAGACCCGGGCAATCACTCTGTGCCCTCTCAGACGACAACAGATTTTGCCAATGCAGAGGAGATTAGCATGGCAACCTTCATGATGATTACAGAGCACTTAGCAGAGGGTAGATTTGTCTTCCAATATTATTCACGCCACCTCATTAGTCTAGTGGGTGAGTAATGACAAGAGGTGAAAGCTTTACACTCATTTGCGACCTGAACCATAGGGTTGCTTGCACTACCATTGTAAAGTTTGGGATCAGTAAGGTTTAAATACTCCAAAAGGGACTGTTAAGGCATTTGTAATGTTACAAAAGGTGCGTTATTCAAATAAATGCTGTTCTTTTAAAAGTTGATTTGCCACTTATAGCACATCTTTGACTTATTTCTGTGCTTCTCTGGTTTTAGTCTGCTTACTTGTGAGCAGAGGGTTGCCTCCTCATGGAAGTATCCTTTCATGAAGTCACAGTACTCCCTTGATGTGATTTCACACCTGCAAATCAACACATAAGATAGTTAAAAACAACACAAAACTGTATATTCATGTCTCAGTATTGGATCATTTGTAACTAGCGAGTAATAGCAGATTTCCTCACCTCCCTTTAGTGCCGATGCAACAGGGCCGGCCGGTGATAGTACAGTCGATATGAGGCAGATTGGTGTGGTTCCCAGAATTATATTTGGTGCAGATCTGTAATACATATCTATATTAGGGGAAAGTATCTAATCGACGTTTACAACAAAGTACTGTAACGCTACCACATAGTTCTTTCATATAATTTACATTCTTGATGCAATACTTACTGGCCATTTGGTGATGTCATCAGGCCACTCATGAGGAGATACAGAGGCCGGCTCTATACACGTCCTGCCAAAAACACAGTGTTTGAAATGTCTCTGTGGAAATTGAAAATAGAAGTATTGAGTGAAGTCGTATTCCCTCACCTGGGGTCCTGATGACACACAGAGCCATACTGCCGCTTTTCCCCCTCCAGCAGAGGGGTGCTGGGATGCTGAGGCCATTTTACCCATACAGCCAAAGTGCTCTGAAACATAAAGAAAGATGAGCCGACAGTTTCTCATTCATAGCTTTGATAGTGCACAGCTCGTGTACTTACAGAGCATTCCTCCTCTAAGGTCTGCAGACAGCCTGAGCGGTCGTTGCGCACACAGCAAGCCGAATGTCGCTCCATTTCCCTCTTTTTTTTAATCAGTTCATGTACCTGGTGGTCCCGTCGCATACAAGGTGAGAATTTGGCTCCCAGGTGGATCAAGGCCTCCTGTTGAGAAGCAGACAATGATACTATTTTATTCAGTTGTTCAGTAGGAAAACGTTCAATCCCTGATCGCTGCTTATGAAATACATTTCATATATAATTTCACAGAATAGAAGCCGCATCTGAAGTGCCATACACTACCGATCAAAAGTTTGGGGTTGGTAAGAGTCGATAAGTCTCTTATGCTCATCAAGGCTGTATAGATTTGATCAAAAATACAATAAAACACTAATATTGTGAAATATTATTACAATTTAAAATGGTATTGTAATACATTTTTAAATGTATAATTTATTCAAAGCATCATTACTCCAGTCTTCAGTGTCACATGATCCTTCAGAAATCATTCTAATGATCTGATTTACTGCTCAAGATACATTTCTTGCTATTATCAATGTTGAAAACAGTTGTGCTGCTATTATTGACTATATTGACATTAAAAATTGTGCGCAGTTGGAAGAAAACAAAACTAGAGGTATTTCACATTTCGTGGAAGGATAGTGTTACTGCATACAGAAATTCCTTACAAATTGCTAGATAAGAAATATGAGAAAACAAACACAACCCAAGAAATCAACGACAAGAAAACAACAACCTAACAACCCTAGGTTTTGATTTGATACAGTGGCTAAATTAGTGATAAATAAAGCTTCAACTTCAGATGTTTCCAAACAGAACAGCATTTATGAATTTCTTATTTCTTACTGGCAAGATCCACTTCTTAAAGCTACACTGTGTAACTCTTTTAGTTTATTCTTAGCTAAAAACACTTAGTTCTTTCAAAAATATATGTGCTCATTAGTGTATATTTACTTCGTTCAAGTAATAAAGTATTCTCGTGAGTGTATAATATGCCATTGAAAATACATACGGGTAAGGGGTTCTAATCTCGGTCGCCACGTTGACCCTCCATCTTGAAAGTACATTAGCCAAAGAGGGACACACCCGTTAATTCAAGCTTCGCCTTTCGCGTTTACGTTTGAGTTAACACTCATGGACGAGGTCGAACTGGAGGCCATGTTAATCTTGGACTACATTGGCCACCGTATGAGTTAAAACGAAATCGGAATTGAGAGGAATTAGAAACTAATATTCACTGGATGGTCATATACCTTTTCACCACTGGATGGGGGTAAAAATCACAGAGTGTAGCTTTAATATTATTAATTAATCATTGTCTAGGATATGTACCAAACACCTTTAAGCTGGCTGTTATTAAACCTCTTATTAAAAAACGCAACTTGATCCTAGAGAACTAGTTAATTATAGGCCGATCTCGAATCTCCCTTTCCTGTCAAAAATACTAGAAAAGGCAGTTTCCTCACAACTATGTTACTCTCCACAGAAATGGTATCTGCGAAGATTTAAAGACCATATATCAACCAAAATATCAAGAAAACTGCTCTCATTAGAGTCACAAATGACTTGCTCTTTTCATCCGATCGTGGTTGTAGCTCTCTATTAGTGTTGCAGGGATAGTGCAGCTTTTGATACCATTGACCACAACATTCTTTTGGATAGCCTCGAAAATTACGTTGATATTATTGGAATTGCATTGCCATGGTTCAAATCATACTAATCTGACAGGTATCAACTAACAGCAGTAAATGAAGAGGTGTCATGTCAATCACACATTCATTCAGTATGGAGTACAGCAAGGCTAAGTACTAAGACCGTTGCTTTTCACCATGTACATGCTACCCTTGGGCAAGGCAAGGCACTTTTATTGCTAAAGCATGTTTAAAACAGCCACTGCTGACCAAAGAACAAAGTGCTGTACAATCAAACAAAACTAGACGATAAAATACATAAACTGACAAGAGAATAAAATACAATAAAGCACATAAACTGAAACAACATGCAGGTCCCAGGCACTCAATGTTACTTGGCCCTGAAGAAGACCATCTGTTGGTCGAAACATGTTGGCTTGATACTTTTTTATTATGAAATAAGCCAGTTCCAATTAAGGCTTTTTAATCATCACCTTCTCCTCATCCGTTCATTGAGTGCCTGGGACCTGCATGTTGTTTCAGTGGATCCTTTCCCTATCCCAAGAGCACCTATCACTGATTAACTTCACCTGAGCGCCTGGTTGAATCTCTTCATAGGTGAAAGCACATAAACTGACAAGAGAACACAAATTATTGGGACTACATTGATCCAAATGCCAGAGAAAAAAGATACGTCTTCAGAGAGGTCTTAAAACTAAACATTCATTTCGTTCGTTGAATGAACCAAATGACACAAAAAAAGATTCGTTCATTTTGATAAACAAGTTCGAACAGGAGAGTCACGAACGCTCATCACAGAACAGAGCAAGGCGAGCATTTGAGCTTATAAAATTTTAACTTTGTTATTTATTTTTTAAATGAGCGATCGTTTCGCTTGATAAGACCCTTATTCATCGTCTGGAATCATTTAAAGCCCTTTGAACAGTTTGCACTGAAACTGTCTTTTGGACCTTGAACCATTTGGTTCCCATTGAAGTCCATTATATGGAGAAAAATCCTGGAATGTTTTCATCAAAAACCTTAATTTCTTTTCAACTGAAGAAATAAAGACATGGACATCTTGGATGACATGGGGGTGAGTAAATTATCAGCAAAAGTTCTTTTAAAAGTGAACTACTCATTTAACTTCATTTGAGACACATACAGTAGGCACGGGCAACATCAATCTGTTCAAAGACCTTAAGGGCCTAAAACAATTCCAGTGGAGAAGAACATCTATAATGTATTGTGGAGCCTGGCTATTTAACCCCTTATACACACACAATACAACTTTAAATGTAACACGGTATTCGAACGGCAACCAGTGAATTGAAGCCAGAACAGGCTAAATATATGGCTCCCTATTTAACATCGCATACATTTTTAAAATCTTGCTGATTACTAAGAAAGCTCTAAATGGTTTAGTTCCTCAGTACTTAAGCAAGCTTTTAACACATTATAGTCCTTCATGTCTATTGTGATCTCAAAATTTCGGCCAGTTGATAAGAATATCAAAATCAACTGCAGGCGGTAGATCCTTTACCCATTATAGCACCCAAACTCTGGCCTTCTTAGCCTTGCTCTGGACTCTCTTTAACCTGGTATGCACATAGAAAACCTTTCTAAGACTCAAATCTCTTAAAGGATTGTTAGGCTGCATAAATTAGGTTAATTGAACCCAGGTTAACACTTCCCATAACACCCCATGTATGAGAATGGCATCTAATATTAGTCTCTCTGTTTATCCTGAGGTTACCGTAGTAAGCCGTATCCAGACCAGATGGTGGACCTGCACCTAGACACGACCACAACGCAGTCTTGAATGTCAGTAGAGATCCTGTAACCTGTATCCTGACACGACAGCCATGCATCGGCACAGATCCTCAGCAAAGACCATAAGAAACCGACAAGTCCTCAGCACAGAAACTATGCCCAGCTTTATCTCCACACTGCCGTGATGAATCCGATCTTCAATCCAATCTTCAAGCAAAAGGAATTGGATGAAATATTTATACGCCACCAGATAAGAACTGAGCCTGGTTTCTCCCAAGGTTTTTTCTCTCCATTCTGTCACCTGATAGAGTTTGGGTTCCTTGCCACTGTCTCTGGCTTGCAATTAATACTAAACAATATTATTGATTTGACAGCACTGACACTTTTGGATGAAAACTGAACTGAGCTGGACGATGACATCACTGTTTTCTGCAGAACTGCTAACTAATTTAATAACTGATTATCTTTACAGTGGAGCTGAATCAACACTGAACTGATTTAGAGCTGCTGTTCAGCCAAAATTAACTATGTTTGCATAATTAATCTGTACTGGATGAAGCGCTATATAAATAAAGGTGACTTGACTTTTTAATGCAAGTCATAAATGTATTGACACACTAATCACAATCATGTGAAATAGTATGACAAGCTCGAAAGTCTGAAGATTGCTGTGCCATGAGACATGCAGTGTTTTTAGACAGTACTTCAGATCATAATTTAATCATAACTAACTAACTAACCAAGTGTCATGAAACCCTTCCCTGTTTTAGTCACCTCAGAGTTGAAAAAATCTCAAGAAATGGGCATGTAATGTAAAGCTGTGGAAAAGTGGGAGAGTAGAAGGTGGGAAAAGAGGAGACAACAACAAATAAAACACAGACTTGCAAGTTGCAGCACACATGAATATAGACACATGCATGTTAAAATATGACCACGGAGAGAGAAAAAAAAACATCATTTTAAAAATATAACCCAAACTCCCAAGACCGAGAGCCTGTAATGCGATCTCATGCATACTATGGCACAGTGATTTGATTGAACAAGCCCTTTTTCATGAATAAATGCAGCAAATCTCTCAGAACCAGATGGCGTAGACTCCACCTCAGATTCAGTCACACTGCTTCGACTTTTCAGCCCGGAAGAACGAAACTGCTCTTAAAGGAGTAGTTCACTTTTCAAAAACTTTTGCTGATAATTTACTCACCCCCATGTCATCCAAGATGTCCATGTCTTTCTTTCTTCAGTCGAAAAGAAATTAAGATTTTTGATGAAAACATTCCAGGATTTTCTCCATATAATGGACTTCACTGGTAACCAAACGGTTCAAGGTCCAAAAGACAGTTTCAGTGAAAATCTTTTTCTGAGTCAAATCGTTCGCGTCGTTTGTTGAATGAACCAAATGACTCGGAAAAAGATTCGTTCATTTTGATGAACGAGTTCGAACAGGAGAGTCACGAACGCGCATCACAGAACAGAGCAAGGCGAGCATTTGAGCTTATAAAACGTAAACTTTGTTAATTATTTATTAAATGAGCGATCGTTTCTCTTGATAAGACCCTTATTCATCGTCTGGAATCGTTTAAAGCCCTTTGAACAGTTTGCAGTTTGCACTGAAACTGTTTTGGACCTTGAACCGTTTGGTTCCCATTGAAGTCCATTATATGGAGAAAAATGCTGGAATGTTTTCATCAAAAACCTTAATTTCTTTTCGACTGAAGAAAGAAAGACATGGACATCTTGGATGACATGGGTGTGAGTAAATTATCAGCGAAAGTTTTTTCAAAAGTGAACTACTTCTTTAAAAACTCAAAAATAACCAATGTGTGTGTATATGTATTTTATAACTGAGTTTCATAAGTAGTGTTTTCAGTGATGCACAGCCTGTATATATCTGTTCACATTTCAAAAAATGTGTTTTGGGGTTTCATTACCCTTTAATAAATAAATAAATAAATAAAAAACTCACCGAACTCGGTCCAATCCAAAAGTTCTCTTGCTGCACAAATTTGACATTTTCATAAACGCCTTTATTTCTTAGGACCTTTATGGGGGAAAAACAAAACAAAAGTGATGACAAACACCAGATGGTCAGAAACAGGAATAGATCATCTGAAATGTAGGATATTTTGAAAGTGTAGCAGCACTCACTGAATCTACAGTTTCATGCTGGGAGAAGCCCACTGGTGCAATGCCATAAATACACACTGCCAAAATGGTGATGAGTATGTGAACGAACGTTATCCAATATGTAAAGAAAGGCCTGAGAAACAGAATAGAAAACACAGCCTCACATTATAAGCATCTCCGGAAATCTTAAAGATGTTTTAGGGATTTAAATAAGTTTGCAAACCTGTGGTCATCCATGTCCTCTATTTGTTGTTTCACGTAGCTGTCGATACGCTTGCGATATGTTCGATTGGTCAGCTTTCCCACCATGCCCAATCCGTACGGTCTTTTTTCTCTTGCAAAGAGCTTTTTGACTGGGACGGCTATGCGTTGGCCTCTCCGCTGACCGTCCACACTCACTACCTCCTGCTTCAGTCTGACTTTAGGGGGGACTGGAGTTCCCTCCTTAACTTTTCGCCAGCCGCGCTCTAAAGGCCTGTTTGAAGAACGAGGATAGAAGGATAAAGCATATAGTCATAAAACAAGGTCTACGCTAGACAAATATATTTGTTTTCTGGCATTTTATGTCAATAAATAATTTTTCTTTTTCAAATATTTTTGGATATGATTTATTTATATTTTTTCAGCAAAATATATAAATCATATCTAATGTTTCTTAAACAATATTTTTAATTATATTTTCAAAAGTATTTTGAATCATTGAAATATTGAATATATGGGTAACACTTTACTTGAATAAGACTGACATGACACCTTCATAATCATGACAAGACATGTTAAGTTTTATGCATGTTTGTGACAACTGTCATTAGTGTCATTCGCTCAGTTATGACATTTGTAATGCAAACATGACATTGTTTGAGATGTCTTTGTTATGACACCTTGACATAAACCAACACATCATAAACTGTCAGAGTCTTTGTCATGACAACTTGACATTACTAAGACAACACAACCTGTCATAAACACATTGGTTAACTTAGAAGAACAAGAGGCGAAACTCTGATGCTTTTTTGGTAACAGCCACTAGGTGGCGCGTCGGTATCGCGACCGGCCGCCATTTTGGGGTGAAAATTCCGACTGGAGTTACTGGACAACAGCACAGATAACAGTTTTTTGAGGTATTTTTTTTTGCAGTAGTGAGTATTATCATTGTATGCAACTTTACACATTTACTACTATTATTATTTATCATCCTCACTAGGACTGAAAAATATTTTGTATGTTTTAATCCCCTGGATCATGCTACAAACATGATGATCATTGATGAGCTTTGTCCGTTATCCTATAACTTTAATTGCCACTTTGGACAGTGGCTGTGTTTTTTGTTTACATAGTCTTGCTTTAACGGTCATTAATATAAGATAGTGCTGCAAAAAAACAAAAGAATTTACTGTAAAGCTACTCAGGCATGTGATTGGCTAAGGACAAAAAAGCAGGAAAATATACCAAGTGAGAGCAAATGTTCAATCAAAGTCTAATATAGTCTTCACTGTATAAATTATACATTGATTCTTATTAAAGCTACTATTAAAGTTCTCAGTCAAGAGCAGTGAGTGATTTCCTCTGTGTTTTGTTGTTTAATTAACATTAAATAGATAGTTCTCCCAAAAATTGTAATTGTCATAATTTACTCTCTCAAGTTGTTTTAAACCTGAATAAGTTTCTTTCTTATGTTTAAGTTATTTAAGTTATTTGGAAGAATGTGGGTAACCAAACAGTTGATGTACCCCAGTGATTTCCATAGTAAATTTTTCCCTATTACCCACATTCTTCAAAATATCTTCTTTTTTGTTCAGCACAAAAAATAAATTAATACAGGTTTGGAACAACATTACAGTGATTAAATAATGACATAATTTTTATTTTGGGGTCAACTATCCCTTTAAGAACAGGCGGCTGCATTTTTATTATTACGGCTACTGTCACTTTAAGACCTGTACGCGACACGTCTAATATACACGGAGAATTTGACAAGCAGATTTCTCTCAATTTTCTCGGTTTGCTTTGAGTTTAGACATAACCAAATGTTCTTATGTAAACCTTGTGTGTATTTGAGAGTATTAGCGAAATAATACTCGAAAGATAACTTTAGTCCAGCAACCAGGCGCTGTTAGACAAGCTTTAGTTCATGTGCACGTCGAGTGTTCGCGCTCAGAACAGCGCATCAGCAGTGAATGACATGTTTAACCGGCAAGGCTTTAAGCACATGCATGCACATTAACTTTTGTGAGTATTTTTTTTGAGTATATGTCGCGTTGTACACTAATGCTGTTGAGACGGAGGTGTCAGGACTGCAACTGACAGAATGCACGACATAGACGCCACATATTTCTACAGAAGCAGTCAGCAGCTTGCTTGGAGCAAGGATCATAGCGCAAATTTGAAATATATCAATATATCGCCCAGCCCTGGTGACCTAACTGTGATGTTCTTGTCAACTGACAACGATACCAGCGCGAGAGCGACTGAGATAAGAAATTGAGCAGGTGAACAAGCTGAACCAATTAGACATTTTCTGGCTGAACGCAAATACGTCCTTGTTGATACTTTTAAAGGAACTTTCTGTACGCACGTCTACTCTATTGTTGTTATATTTATTGTCCAACATTTACATTTTAGTACAACATTTATTTGCTGAATTCATTTATTTCATTGCTATCTTATTTTTGTATGTAACGTTATGTGTACCTCCTGGGAAACGGTCTAATGTTATTATAACTTTATGAACTGATATCACTTTATTCTTACCTGTCACACTTAATGTGGAGAGTAATAATGAATTAAATCCTTGAACTTCCCTGTCTCAAGTTATGTGGAGGGAAAAGCCTGGTTAAGAAGTAACTTCGTTTTAACTGCTATAACGTTAACTGTTGTGAGTTAAAATAATCACCTACTTATTTCAACCTAAAAATGACCTCTGCACTGGACTAAATATATATAATATATGACTGCCGAGTCGCTTTCACCCCAAAATGCCTGCTGGGCGCTGGTGTTGCAATGGGACGTTCTGTTGGCTTTCACTTCTTGTCAATATACGGTCTTTGTTAACATTGCTTTAAAATGTCAGGTGGTTGGTTTTGACATTGGCTGTCATGAGGCATTATATCTTTTTAATGACAAATTCAATTAGTACCACTGTAGTTGAGGTCAAAATATTCATGACACAGTTATGATGGCCTCATGACAGCCAATGTCAAAGCCAACCACATGACAGTTTAACTTAATTTTATGTCAAGATGTCATGACAAAGACACTGACAGGTTATGATGTTTTGGTTTATGTCAAGATATCATAACAAAGACATCTCAAACTATGTCATATTTGCCTTCAAAATGTCATTATTGAGCGAAAGACACTTAATGACAGTTGTCATAAACATGCATAAACCTTACTTCATATTCAAGACATATGTCATGTCATGGTTATGAATGTGTCCTGTCAGTCTTATGCACACCCCTTCAAGTAAAGTGTTACCGCCATGCAGTAATGAAAAGGACTGTGCCATCTAGAGTTTCATGACTGAACCAGAAATTCTCTGCAGCTAACATTTTCTATTATCAAATATTTTATAGCATCAAAGCAAAATTACTGTGACAGGTAATGATGTGTTGTGAAGCTCACAGCATTAAGTGACTCCTCTCTAACTCGCTTTTTTCCAGCGCGCTGCCCGTTAGCTCCGACTCATCCAGCTGTTTGCTGTCCACGTCCTTCATGGTGGAGTCTGATGGAGACTCAAACACCTCGTCGTGAAAAGTGGACATCTCCTCCTGCATCATGGCATCCTGAAGCCCGACAGACAGTAAGCATACATATTGGAATAGTCTCCCAAAAGCAAATGCATGTGTGATGTGTTTCGGTGGGATTATCCTACCCTAGCGAAGAACGATGTGTCCAGTTCATCTGGGAAGTCCACAACATCTTCCTCAATAAAGCTAGCAGGTGTGAAGCTGCGCCTGTGAGCTCGTTTTAGCGTGCCTTCGCGCAGTGAGCGACCCTTAAAATACAAAAACAGATACACAACACTTTATCAATCAGCATTGCATACTAAGCAGTATAAAAAGTATTTACTAGGGCTGTCAAACGATTAATCGCATCCAAAATAAAAGTTTGTGTTTACATAATATATGTGGGTGCACTGTGTATAATTATTTTATATGTATATAAATACACACACATGCTTGTATATATTTAAGAAAATGTATTGATTTATACAGTATGTACATGAAAATATTTCTTAAATATACAAGCATGTGTGTGTATTTATATACATATAAAATAATTATACACAGTGCACCCACATATATTATGTAAACACAAACTTTTATTTTGGATGCGATTAATCGCGATTAATAGTTTGACAGCCCTAGTATTTACTATAAATACCAGACTATTAACTAAGAATAAAGTAAATATATGACAAAGAGACTGTGTTGTGAGACCATTAACCTGTATACCAGCTCTGTCTCATATATAATATTTTTTGCTTCATGTTATTGTCATTTTTAAAGATTGAATGTGCCCATTTGACCCTTCGCTAAGCTGCACCTTACAAATGCAACTGACCAATCCTACTTTAGCAGCTGTTCCCATTTGAGATGATCAAACAAGCTTCTGCTGTGTTCTAGTGTAGGTCTGTGGAGTATATCTAGAGTATCAGTTATCACAAAATACAGTAAAAGTTAGTTACCGGGTCACTTACTATAGTGAACCACGAAGCTCAGACAGGCTCAGAAAACAGTGTCATTGTTAAGTCAGTTCAGTGTTGACTCAGGTCAACATTGGGTGCAGGACACTATAGTTCATTTATGTAAGTTAGGATAGCATACATTTTGGTTTGACTGTAAATACATTTGAATTGACTTGACACCACAAGATCAAAACGTGGTGCATAATTTCCAGAAAAGTTCCAAAAACTGTAAATTGTTTTAATTTTATGTATTTATTTTTGTTTTGTTGAATTTTTTCTTGGATTTGGTATATATATAGGTACATATAGGCTAGCTACTACTATGCACTACGCTTTTGAGTCCATAACAAATTTCCCCAAGGGGACAAATTCTATTCTATTCTATTCTATTCTATTCTATTCTATTCTATTCTATTCTAAAATCATTCCCAATGTGCAAATTCAACTGAAACAGAGGGTATTAGGGATGGGGCGATAACCGGTTTCACGATAAACCGTGATAAAATGTACTGACGGTTAGTATTATCGTTTAAAATTTAATTATCATTAAAACCGTGTTTGATTATCGTGATTTTAATAACTCACTGAATCCTGTCGGCCAGTCTGACGCAGGCGCGCAGCACGCAATATTTTTTTAAATTACTATTCGAGAAGGAATGGTGGAAGGCAGTGACCGTGCTCAGGAGATTTTTTAGCCTTTTAAGAGGACCAAATCTGAGGTGTGGTCATTTTGGGTTTTACAAAAAACTATTAAAAATAACTTTTGGAAATAACAATCACAGTCCTGGACAGTGAGTGAGCTTACACATTAAGATAATATCGGATTTTCTCCAGTCATTGTTAAAAAACAAGCTAACAATCCTTGCTAACTAGCGTTAGTGAAGCGGCCTGACGGATCTTTCTGCCTCCACCTAAGCTCCGCCCACAAAAAAACGTCACCATGTTTACCAACTGTAAAAGGGTCTATAGAATCTTGCTTAAAAACTGCATAGAGAGGCTTGTTTTATTTGTTGTTTGTTGATTTTCAATTATAAAACTTGTTGAAATGTTTTCAGTGTGAGCATCAGTTCTTTTTGAGCACTTTCATACATTTTTAACAAAACCGTGATAATATTGATAATCACGATTATTTTGGACACTATAATCGTGATATGAAATTTTCATACCGTCCCATCCCTAGAGGGTATAAAGGTCATGTCTGCAGCTGTGGGTCACGTGCTCACCTTGACCAGAGCGGCCGCCGCCCTGAAGCTCATCTTGGCCACGGACTCGCGCTTGCGTCTGCGTGGGATGCGGTTCAGGCCTGAGCGTGAGCTGGTGAAGGAGCACAGGGACGCAGCGCCGGGGGTGATGGGAGTTTGAGGCACACTGTAGCCATCTACTTCCTCGACCATGCGAAACGCACGTCCTCGTGCCAGTGGGTCCACAATCTGAACAAAAAGCGCATCATTAAAAAAAAAAAAGAGGGAACAGGTGCACATATTACTCTAGTGATGACTCCTGTCACCGTACCTTCTGCATGCCATGCTGGATGAGGGTACGTAGAGAGGTGGAGGGGTTTCCGTGCTGGTCAGGGAGATGTTGTCCTGGCTGGGAAGCTCCATCTCACGGATCACCTGCGGTTTCAGCTTGCCGTAGCGCATGCTGCAGTGTCGCAGGCTCTTCCTCTGCCATTTCTGCGTGGCGTCGCCGTCCTTACTGACCCCGAACCAGTCCGCCGTACCCTGAGAGC
>NW_024121321.1:33516631-33596471 GCF_016745375.1 Pimephales promelas | reverse complement strand
GCTGCTGGGCGCTGGTGTTGCAATGGGACGTTCTGTTGGCTTTCACTTCTTGTCAATATACGGTCTTTGTTAACATTGCTTTAAAATGTCAGGTGGTTGGTTTTGACATTGGCTGTCATGAAGCCATTATAACTATTTAATGACAAATTCAATTAGTACCACTGTAGTTGAGGTCACAAAACATATTCATGACACAGTTATAATGGCCTCATGACAGCCGATGTCAAGCCAACCACATGACAGTTTATCTTAATTTTATGTCAAGTTGTCATGACAACGACACTGACAGGTTATGATGTTACGGTTTATGTCAAGATATCATAACAAAGACATCTCAAACTATGTCATATTTGCCTTCAAAATGTCATTATTGAGCGAAAGACACTTAATGACATTTGTCACAAACATGCATAAACCCTACTTCATATTCAAGACTTATTTCATGTCATGGTTATGAATGTGTCCTGTCAGTCTTATGCACACCCCTTCAAGTAAAGTGTTACCGCCATGCAGTAATGAAAAGGACTGTGCCATCTAGAGTTTCATGACTGAACCAGAAATTCTCTGCAGCTAACATTTTCTATTATCGAATATTTTATAGCGTCAAAGCAAAATTACTGTGACAGGTAATGATGTGTTGTGGAGCTCACAGCATTAAGTGACTCCTCTCTAACTCGCTTTTTTCCAGCGCGCTGCCCGTTAGCTCCGACTCATCCAGCTGTTTGCTGTCCACGTCCTTCATGGTGGAGTCTGATGGAGACTCAAACACCTCGTCGTGAAAAGTGGACATCTCCTCCTGCATCATGGCATCCTGAAGCCCGACAGACAGTAAGCATACATATTGGAATAGTCTCCTAAAAGCAAATGCATGTGTGATGTGTTTCGGTGGGATTATCCTACCCTAGCGAAGAACGATGTGTCCAGTTCATCTGGGAAGTCCACAACATCTTCCTCAATAAAGCTAGCAGGTGTGAAGCTGCGCCTGTGAGCTCGTTTTAGCGTGCCTTCGCGCAGTGAGCGACCCTTAAAATATAAAAACAGATACACCACACTTTATCAATCAGCATTGCATACTAAGCAGTATAAAAAGTATTTACTAGGGCTGTCAAACGATTAATCGCATCCAAAATAAAAGTTTGTGTTTACATAATATATGTGGGTGCACTGTGTATAATTATTTTATATGTATATAAATACACACACATGCTTGTATATATTTAAGAAAATGTATTGATTTATACAGTATGTACATGAAAATATTTCTTAAATATACATGCGTGTGTGTATTTATATATATATAAAATAATTATACACAGTGCACCCACATATATTATGTAAACAAAAACTTTTATTTTGGATGCGATTAATCGCGATTAATCGTTTGACAGCCCTAGTATTTACTATAAATAACAGACTATTAACTAAGAATAAAGTAAATATATGACAAAGAGACTGTGTTGTGAGACCATTGACCTGTATACCAGCTCTGTCTCATATATAATATTTTTTGCTTCATGTTATTGTCATTTTTAAAGATTGAATGTGCCCATTTGACCCTTCGCTAAGCTGCACCTTACAAATGCTACTGACCAATCCTACTTTAGCAGCTGTTCCCATTTGAGATGATCAAACAAGCTTCTGCTGTGTTCTAGTGTAGGTCTGTGGAGTATATCTAGAGTATCAGTTATCACAAAATACAGTAAAAGTTAGTTACCGGGTCACTTACTATAGTGAACCACGAAGCTCAGACAGGCTCAGAAAACAGTGTCATTGTTAAGTCAGTTCAGTGTTGACTCAGGTCAACATTGGGTGCAGGACACTATAGTTCATTTATGTAAGTTAGGATAGCATACATTTTGGTTTGACTGTAAATACATTTGAATTGACTTGACACCACAAGATCAAAACGTGGTGCATAATTTCCAGAAAAGTTCCAAAAACTGTAAATTGTTTTAATTTTATGTATTTATTTTTGTTTTGTTGAATTTTTTCTTGGATTTGGTATATATATATATAGGTACATATAGGCTAGCTACTACTATGCACTACGCTTTTGAGTCCATAACAAATTTCCCCAAGGGGACAAATTCTATTCTATTCTATTCTATTCTATTCTATTCTATTCTATTCTATTCTATTCTAAAATCATTCCCAATGTGCAAATTCAACTGAAACAGAGGGTATTAGGGATGGGGCGATAACCGGTTTCACGATAAACCGTGATAAAATGTACTGACGGTTAGTATTATCGTTTAAAATTTAATTATCATTAAAACCGTGTTTGATTATCGTGATTTTAATAACTCACTGAATCCTGTCGGCCAGTCTGACGCAGGCGCGCAGCACGCAATATTTTTTTAAATTACTATTCGAGAAGGAATGGTGTAAGGCAGTGACCGTGCTCAGGAGATTTTTTAGCCTTTTAAGAGGACCAAATCTGAGGTGTGGTCATTTTGGGTTTTACAAAAAACTATTAAAAATAACTTTTGGAAATAACAATCACAGTCCTGGACAGTGAGTGAGCTTACACATTAAGATAATATCGGATTTTCTCCAGTCATTGTTAAAAAACAAGCTAACAATCCTTGCTAACTAGCGTTAGTGAAGCGGCCTGACGGATCTTTCTGCCTCCACCTAAGCTCCGCCCACAAAAAAAGTCACCATGTTTACCAACTGTAAAAGGGTCTATAGAATCTTGCTTAAAAACTGCATAGAGAGGCTTGTTTTATTTGTTGTTTGTTGATTTTCAATTATAAAACTTGTTGAAATGTTTTCAGTGTGAGCATCAGTTCTTTTTGAGCACTTTCATAAATTTTTAACAAAACCGTGATAATATTGATAATCACGATTATTTTGGACACTATAATCGTGATATGAAATTTTCATACCGTCCCATCCCTAGAGGGTATAAAGGTCATGTCTGCAACTGTGGGTCATGTGCTCACCTTGACCAGAGCGGCTGCCGCCCTGAAGCTCATCTTGGCCACGGACTCGCGCTTGCGTCTGCGTGGGATGCGGTTCAGGCCTGAGCGTGAGCTGGTGAAGGAGCACAGGGACGCAGCGCCGGGGGTGATGGGAGTTTGAGGCACACTGTAGCCATCTACTTCCTCGACCATGCGAAACGCACGTCCTCGTGCCAGTGGGTCCACAATCTGAACAAAAAGCGCATCATTAAAAAAAAAAAAAGAGGGAACAGGTGCACATACTACTCCAGTGATGACTCCTGTCACCGTACCTTCTGCATGCCATGCTGGGATGAGGGTACGTAGAGAGGTGGAGGGGTTTCCGTGCTGGTCAGGGAGATGTTGTCCTGGCTGGGAAGCTCCATCTCACGGATCACCTGCGGTTTCAGCTTGCCGTAGCGCATGCTGCAGTGTCGCAGGCTCTTCCTCTGCCATTTCTGCGTGGCGTCGCCGTCCTTACTGACCCCGAACCAGTCCGCCGTACCCCTGAGAGCGATCGACACAACCCGTTCAGCTTGAGCTCACTCATCCAGAGATCACATGTCATCCCTGACTCTCTTGAATCTCCCTGTGTGCTAACATGTTTTTTCACAATAACTGGAAACTGCAATGGTAGTTTCCACAAATGTGTGTCATACTGCTCCTGGCTGTGTATAAATGAGATCAAGGAAAGTTCGGTGAGGTAACTGTAGCAAACTTCTAAGGAAATAGTGATGGGACATGCCCAGGCATGCTTCACAGTAAAGCTATTGGCATTGGCTAAAATCCTGTCACAAAAACGAAACCAAATGCACATACACAGAATCATGTGGTGTCCATCCCTCTGCACAGCTGCTTGGCTTGGGAAACATCTGCCTCATAATGTCACGAGGCTGACATGTTTTTCAAGTTCACATATGACTCACGTTTCGGTCAAAAAGATTAATTGATGTAAAGCAGTGTAAAATAAATACACACAGCCTCACCCACGAAAATAATCACATTTTATGAAATAACCCCAAACAGCAAAAACTAGTGGCCCATTACAAAAAGGCTGTCAAAATGTAATAGTTAATACAGTTATTTTAATAGGATTGGGAATTGCATGTGATTGTAAAAGATTTCCCCTTATGCAGATTTTAGACACACGGGACTTCTGTGTGAGTAATGCCTCATACATTTCTCAAATTTCGTTAATGTGCCTACATCTTAAGTCTAAGGAATTTGGAGTGTGACTAAAAACTGAAAAACTGTTTTTCCTTTGTGCTTTTCAGAGACAGGCGTCGTCAAAACGATCCCCGTTCTCATGAATCCATGAAAACGACTAAAAACACTGTATTTATGCCAGGCCTGTAGTTTATGTATGGTGATGTCACTAAAGAAACACTACGTGCTGAACATGCACTACGCATACTCGTAATGTCACGTTTTTTTTGTTTTTTGTTTTTTTTAGTTGCCAGTTTTATGGAAATTGTCCAGTTGCTTATAAAAATTTTACTTTTCTTTCTCTTAAAGGGTTAGTTCACCCAAAAATGAAAATTCTGTCAGTATTTACTCACCCTCATGTTGTTCCAAACCTCTATGTGTTTATTTGTTCTGCTGAACACAAAGGAAGATATCTGGAAGAATGTTTTAATCAAGCAGCAGATCTCATTCCCCATTGACTACCATAGTAGAAAAAAAAATACATACTATGGTAGTCAATGGGGAATGAGATCTGTTTGTGTGGTATGGGGGGCGTGGTTTAGCGCTGTCTGCGGCGGGAGAGCGGGGGAGGAGTCGAGCGGGAAGTAAGCGGGTCAAGTTCAAATGATAAACACCTGTCTGTAATTCCAGTGATTGGCGTTGGGAGAGGATTTAAGCGGGCCAGTTGGACACATCATGGAGAGAGACTGGAGCTCGTGTGCTGAACTGGAGCTATTTATTTGATCCTGAGTGGAATCTAAAGGAAGCTGTGAATCAGCGGGAAAGAGTTTTGTTCTGTTGTGACTGAGATATTGGGAAGTGTGCTGAGGAAAGATTATTGCTTGTTTATCTAATAAAACACACGAGCTCCAGTATTCGCCGACCCCTTGTCTTCTTCCATCACCTCCGTGAACCTTGAACTTTGTCACAGTTTGATTAAAACATTCTTCCAGATATCTTCCTTTGTGTTCAACAGAACAAATAAACACATAAAGGTTTGGAACAACATGAGGGTGAGTAAATACTGACAGAATTTTCATTTTTGGGTAAACTAACCCTTTAACAATCTGCATGATTATACCACAAAAGCTGGACAAGTTACACCACTCTCAACTCACACCACAACACTTTCCTGTCGACTTTATATACTATAATACTGTAAATAAAGCCAATTAGTAATAAGGTTAGGCCTTCAAAAGAAAGATTATGAACTATTACTAATAATAAATAATAAATGAACATGGGACCTCCTTCAAACAGTGACAGGATCTCCTTTTCATTACAATTTGGTTCATGTTTCATGACAGTGGTGGCTGAAATCAGTTTTTTATAGAAGTAACCATGTTAGTTTTTGAAACTGTGGTTATCAGCCAACATTTTTGTAAGTGGTGTGTTTGAGATTTGTGTGAAGACCAACAATAATCTGCTAATGACTGGAGTATGTATGTGGAGGATGTGTGATGAAAATCATACTGTACATATAAGAATTTCCCCACAATGTGAATGTCTGATAATATTTGTATAAACGTTGTTTTATTGTTACAGTAAAATAAAATATAAATATTAAATGAAAAACAAACTTAGAAATGATGTATTTGCAAGTAACTGAAATAAGTTGAAGTTGAAGTACTAAAATTAAAATAAAAAATATTAATGATATATTTCTATTTCTATAAATTCTATAGAAAAGCACACAAAAATGACTAAAACTTAAACCTAAATTAAAATAATTAAAGTGAAAATTGAAAATATAAAAATTAAAAGCTAATTAAAAATATGAATAAATACTATAAAGATTCTAGCTGAGATTCCCATTGCTGTTCAGCGCACGCAACATGTGTGGCTATAAATCTCTAGAAAACCTGGATCGGCACCGCACAGAGAGATCTAATCTCGTCTTTCAGACTCACCGAGGCAATAAACATGACTCAAAATGTGGTTTATGTTTCATCGGTAAGACAACAAATAAAGCCTGCCAGTCTGGGCACAGTGTCAAACTGAAGATGAATGTGCCGTTGGAGCTCATACATTGGAATGTTTTCAGTTCAGTTTAGAAGAACGGCAACAATGCGCCGTGTTGGAAATCATAACGGTTAGAGACAGTGAGAGCATGTCATGATACGAATCCATATTAGCCCTTATCAAAAGACTGAAGTTATGCATGGCATGATATGTGCTGAGAATCCAAACCATGTGAAACAGAAAACCACACAATCCTCACTACTTAAACATCCGAGGAGGGAGAACGCAAAGTGAACATATTTGACAGGGTCAAACCTCACAATGGATATTAGCTTTTATTTAGAAACTTAACTGTCATGCAAATGAATGCAATATTCTTTGATATCAAATTAATTTCCATCACTTTTCCATGACTTTTGTGATTACTGAATTGAATTGAGCTCACAAACAGCATATTCATGACTAGAAAAATGTAGATTGACTATAGAAATTTCCATTACGTTTCTAATGTAACATACAGCCTTTGTTTCAGTTTTGTGTTCATGGACTTTTAGGGGCCGTTAATCATTTTCACTGATCCATGTGAATAGAGATAGTTTTGACAACATTGTTGTCTGTACTGTAACGTGAAAAACACAAAGCAAAAACGTTTCAGTTTTTAGCACATCGATGCTGTGTAAACGTACCCTCACTAAGGCTATGTTTACACGGAAACGATTCTGAAGAGAAAACGCAAAAGTGGCGTTGCGTTCTCACTTTTTATTCTGCGTTTAGATGTGCGTTTTGGGTGGGAAATCTTAAAGGGTTAGTTCACCCAAAAATGAAAATTAAGTCATTAATTACTCACCCCCATGCTGTACCAACCCCGTAAGACCTTCGTTCATCTTCGCAACACAAATGAAGATATTTTTGATTAAATTTGAGAGCTGTATAACTACCACATTGGCTGCCTAAGGGACTACTATATGTTTATCAAGCGACGCGAATACTTTTTGTGCGAAAAAACAAACAAAAATAACGAGTTTATTCGACTATTTCTTTTCTTCCTTGTAGGCCAGAAACGAGACTTCCTTAGATTTCCACGACACATGCGCGAGAATTGCGATCTCCTTACACTACTTCAGTTCAGTTCTCGCGCATGCGTTGTGGAAATCTAAGGAAGTCTCGTTTCTGGCCTACAAGGAAGAAAAGAAATAGTCGAATAAACTCGTTATTTTTGTTTGTTTTTTCGCACAAAGCAGCCAATGTGGTAGTTATACAGCTCTCAAATTTAATCAAAAATATCTTCATTTGTGTTCCGAAGACGAACGAAGGTCTTACGGGGTTGGTACAGCATGGGGGTGAGTAATTAATGACTTAATTTTCATTTTTGGGTGAACTAACCCTTTAAGAAGTGTGTAATGTAGTGTGCACTCCAGGGGGCTAGGTGGCGATGTGGAGCACTGCCACACAACAACACCAAGTCTGCGCGCCTGCGTACAGCCTTCACTGTCAAGCAGACTTTTGCGTTTTTACCCTTTAAACGGGAACGCGGCGGTGGAGCGTTTTTAAGATTTCCACTCTGGAGGGTGGTTTCACTTTTTTGCGATTTTAAGGACGTCGCCGTGTAAACGAAAGGCACGTCCGATAAAATATTTTTACGTTTTCACCCACAAGTGTTCTCGTGTAAACAGGGCCTAAGTGTGTTTCTGTTTTTCCTTTGTTCCAGTCACTAATTTTCTTCCATAGATACTAATTACCATCCACACGTGTCTTGATTAGTTGCTAATTGACCTATAGCTAAGGCACGCCCTCAAACACGATGAGCAAATCACAGTGCGCAGCTAATCCAATACACTCGGACATTCTCTGCTTCCACATCCATTGAAATGCATTGGAGTTAGTCAGTTTTCATTCGTTTTTTTTCTTGTTATTTTAAGTTTGAAATGGTCAAACGGTGTACGTAGGGTACATGTAACTCCGACACTAGGTTCCCGAAAGGCTGGGCGACGGTGTGTATTTTTTTACCCTTTCCCAAGCCACATCTCAACCGAGATAAGTGATCTGTTCTAAGTTAAGTCAACAACGTATTTGAACGTTATCTTTAAAATCTCTAACGTAACGTTAGGCTAACGTTAGCTTAACAATAGAAAACGTTAACGTTAGCTTCTAGCTGCGTTGTACATCATGCCACTTAGCGTTATTAACGTATATCTTTAAATAACCAAGATAACAATATAACAAAACGATATGCGGTTTATCACGTTTACACTGTGACCTGTACAGCTTTGCCTGGACATAAAGCTTTTCATCAACCTTCTCAACAATCAAATTAATAATATAACCCTCCAATGCATAGTAAAGTGACTTCGAGATGATATAAAATCTTTCTGTCTCCAAAAATCACCTATTGCCTCCTGTGAAATGTCTCCTACTGTGACAGCTGCCATAGCGCCTGTCCCCGAATGTTGACTGTTTGTCCGAGTGAGTGGAGGGGGCGTGGCTTAGCCATAGGTCAATTATCTTATCACCCTTATATTTAAGCCCTCTTGAGTAAGTCTTCAGTTGTCAGTTCATATGCCAGTGTAGTTTCTATATAATTTTCGTTGATTGGGATGGTACCCTATCAATAGGTACACCTTTGTACTTTATTTATACCCTATTTCCCTACATAGCACAATAGCACCTAAACAGAACTATTATTGCAACGCTAACACCAAAGTTGACTGTGCCACGTGACCATGTTTCCTTTGCATTGTGTGTGTTGTGTGTGTGTGTGAGCTCCCTCGCCAGGCCTCCGTTGGCCCGCTGTACCTGAGCAGGGTTCTGGAGAGGGACTGATGCCTTCTGAAACCGTGCCGCCCTGCACGGTGACCCTTAATGGGCACAGTGTTAATCCTCTCAAAGTGCACCCGCCTGCTGCTGTGGACGTCCCGAGAGAGAGCGGGAGGAGAGGAAGAGCAGGGCGAAGAAAGGAAGCAGAAGAGAAAAAGATAAAAAAGAGGGAAGGAGTGTGAGAAGAACTGGAAAACTGATTAACAAGAGCCAGAGAGCAAGGTTAGCAAAAAGCAGAGTATTCCAGTTGGAGGGAGGGTTATATATTGGAGCAGATTTAATGAGTAGCATATGAGTGAGAGACATGTGCCGGTCATACATACACACGCAGATGCACAGAAATACACAAAACAAGGCTGAAAAGTAGCATCGTCCACACAGAAACCATGTAAACAGGCGCAAAGACACTGGTTCTTTTCAGGTTTGATTTATCAGTCATGAAATGAGGAATTTCAAACCCTCGGGCAGATGAAATCACATGCACATTCCTATAACATCTCAGCGCAAAACAATCGCAGCAAACACATCATAAGACAGGCTGGCAACATTGGCTTGAGACCAATAAAGTGCAACAGTGTTGAGTGCAGAATCACACACAACTATGGGGATTATACAGTATTATGAGGCAGGTTAAATACACAATAATTGCATAGATATTACCATAAATAAATAACATATTATTCAATAAAAATAAACATGAAGAATTTTCATATTTATTTTTATCGATAGCAAAAAATTAACTAGATTAGTCAGACTTTTTTTTCTGTGATTAATCACGATGAATCGCCATTATAAAATATATTTAAAACATTTCGTTTTTTAATGTAATCATTTCAAAGTTAATCTCCAAATTAATGTAGAAACCACATAAAGACATATTTAAATTTTTTGTCAAAAAGGTAGGAAATTTGCACAGTGCAAATGTTTTATTATATATAGATTAATCCTTATTAAAGTTACAAAATTTATTTAGTCAAGAGCAGTGAATGATTTTCTTTGTTACCTTTGTTTTTTGATTAACTTTAATGATGACTGACAGCATTATTGGCTACTGTCCCTCTAAAACCTGCCGCTGCCGACAGCAGTGTTGCCAGACGTATGATAATTAACGTATTTGTACGATAATTTTGACCTCCTGTACGATCAATAATGAAAAAAATCCCATAATGTACAATAATTTCTGAATTTTTGTGACACTTAAATCGGAAGTCATAGTGCTTTTATACGCTGATTTCACACAGCCGCAATTTTTAAATCGCTCCTTTTGAATTTTCTTTCATGGGAAGAAAACCGGAAGTGTCGCCTAGGAGAGTCGCAAACGCGATGGCATATTGTTGTGTGTTTAATGTAGAAATTAGTTATTCTAAAAATGTACATACTTTCATACTTTAGACTATATACAGTGAAATTCATTTATAAATAAAATTATTTTATATGTACTCATAATGGAAAAAAAGAAGCAGGAACGAAATATACATATCCTTTATTGGATATTAACATCCAATTGTGTAAATCGTGGCAACAGCTTCAGGTTGGTCCAAGGCACTTCCGGGATTCTTCCCACCGTGAGATTCTTTCTCACTTTCGATTTCAAAATGGCAGCTGCGGGAAATTGGCGTATACTTATTGATCTAGCTGTGGATCTACATCATGATTGTGAGGAGAAAGTGAAGGTGAGAGAGGACGGCAGAGAGCGAGAGACCTTGCGTGTGTGCCCCATCCACCGTTAACAATCCAGTCAAGTGTCCCCCACCCCCCACGATAATTTTCTTCCATACACGATCATTTTGAGCTTCTGGTACGGTACTTGGATATTTCCAATCTGGCAACACTGGCCGACAGAGACGCTGATCTCACAAGCGCCTCGTTCTCTCACAACTCTTTACGTTCACGACTTTATTTAACACATGAATGTTTTAAAGCATTTGCAAGAATAAGATCATCATATAATGTAACGCCATTCAAAGGATGACAGAAAAAACGGATGCTTCGTTAAATATTCTCTTCCCATTTCTACTAGTAACTCAACTTCCTGCGTCTACTATCAGCGCATGTCTAAAGGCCAATTTATACTTCTGCGTCGAGGGTACGCCGTAATGTGCGGCGTTGGCTACGCACGTAGGCGACGCCGTTATGAGCATTTATACTTCTGCGTTCAGGTCTTGGTTGCTCTGCAGTACTGCTCCGAAACGCTAGTTGGCGGCGGAGAGTTTTAATGTTCCACTGTGTTTAGATTCCTCACGGCTAGGTTACTACAAGAAATATCGACTGAAAGAGAGCTGATCATGTTGGAGTTGGAGCTTATTGAGGTGGAAAAACAGTTCACTTTAGTGAAATTACTAAAACTGAAAGGCAGAAATGAGAGAAGACGTCGGAGGATGTGGTACGTGTGGAAATCATAGACAGTGATGGAAATGTGTGAGAAGGTACGTGCGGAAATGCGTAGGAGGAAATGCGATGCTACCAAGCCGACCAATCACCGATCTTGCGGTCCGCGTCGTCGCGACGTGCAGTTACATTTTTGAGGAGGTGCGCGTCAGGCGACGGCGAAGGGTACGCGCAATGGGACGCGTCTGTGCGTATGCTACGCCGTACCTACTGCGCGCACCCTACGCAGAAGTATAAATTGGCCTTAACAGCGCTACTGGGTTGTAGTAGGTTGCCAGGTTGAGCTCACAAATGGGTTGAAATTTGATGCGCGAGTAGGATGGAACCTTGGAATAATATATTGATGTGATTATTCATATAACGACGTTTGGGCCATCCAATTACGGGAGTTTCATGGGAGAAATAACAAAACGTGAGGGGGGGCGGGAAGTGTGTGTGAAATACGGGAGACTCCCAGGGAAAATGGGAGTGTTGACAGCTATGCATACTACACACATTCATATATAACAGAATGTGCTTTTTTAGCGGTTGTGGAGTAATTATTTCAAGAGATGTATGCGATTCGGACGCAGCCAAAATCTTTAAGAGCACTTGATAATGACACACAGGTGTGTGGCATGAACTCTGCGGCTAGGTAGATCTCCAGGAACAGGATTGGGCACTACAGATTTAGACTATGTCTTAAAATGTCTATGTAGATACTGTAGCTTACTAGGTTTTGAAACAGAGTTTGACCTTTGGTAAAGACATGAACCTCAGGCCACATGTAATGCCTCCCCTACCTCTTGATGGTCTGGGTGATTGAAGACTGACGCTGGAAAGCAGGCCGACGGGGGTCAAAGAGGTCCCGTGGAGGGGAGGGGAGATGAGACGTTTCCACTGGCATACTGACACTGCGATTGAAACCGTGCCTCTTCACTGGCTGCAAAAAGAGAGACATGGGCCAGATTGGAAACCAGGGCTGAACTCACTTGCACTTAGAAGGACAGGTAGAGACAACAATGCTGTACCTGGACAAAAGCGGGAGGTTCGTCCAGGGACACCTGAGCGATGGGAATGTCCAGTTTTAGCCATGGAGGCTTCTTGCGCTGCAGGCTGCTGGTGCTGTCGCGTCGGGGTTCAGCCATGCTGCCTGCCTCTCCTTAGACCTGCCAGCTACACACACAGAGAGAGAGAGAGAGAGAGAGATGAATCCTCAAAAGAATTGCACAGAGTGGAATTAAATCCTAAATGCAAGAAGTTAATCCTCAAAGTTGAGGCTCTGTTGTACTGATAAGGTTCAATACTATGACTAATATAGGGAATGGGACACTAAATGTGCTAGACAGTATGCAGTATACAGCCTCCGGGTTCAACAATAAGAATTAAGTAACTCCAATGGCAGCTATACATTTATAAACCCACTTTTGCTCCTAAACACACCTTTGCTGGTTAGTAATTTTGCATTCTCTGTACAGTATATACTGCAGCAGCATACTAGCATGCCATTCATCCCCAATGTCTAATTAAAAGTACTTGTTGTGCCACAAGATGGCAGTCTAAAATCACCACAAGACACAAAGGGCCCATATATCCAGTAAACCTCCCTGCTGCTGAGGAGGAAACCATAAAATGTAAATAAATAGCCGTTTTCTCATATGTTTACATTCACTCAACACACTCATATCCACTTAACTGACTAATAAACATTTCTACTGTGGGGTGGAAACGTTTATTGTCAGTAGATTAAGCCTAAACCACTGATTTTATACTACCCTCTCATTAAAAGTGCTACTTTGCGGCGGAGCAGGAATTTGGTGAGAGGCCATCATTAGTGTGTCTTCCCGCTGCATATTCCCACACAGCTTGAGCAGAGAGTTTACCAGATCAGAGTCAGCAGATGAAGAGAGCGCTAAACCAACACTGTTTCCCGCCTTTCTCCATTCAATACTGTTGTCAAGATGTCAAATCAGGGCAGCCCGTGTCTGTCCACAGAAGTCTCAGACCGAATTCAAGTCAGGTCTTCATGCGATCAGTTCTTTCAGATTCAGGTTTGTTATGGAAGAAAACGTTTGTGGTTTTGGCTTTATCTTAAAGGGACACTCCACCCATTAGCGATAAGCTTTCCATTGTTAGAAACCCAGTTAAACTATTGAATGGTCGTGCAACACTCTCTCATTTTCCCCTGAGACGAGAGAAATCTGCTATTTACCTTTTTCACTTTCTCCTACAATGATGCAAAAATCGTCATTTTACGTCATTGTAGGAGGAAGTGTAAGAGGGGGGATTTCTATAAAGACTACAAGCACTAGATCTCACCCTTTCAAACCCGCCCGTAGGGGGTTGGACCTAATGTGCTAACAGACCAATCACAGATCAGTGCCAGTGCGTTTGATTTCACTGGCAGAAACTTTTTAAAAATATGGACGAAGATACTGAATACGAGGACGGATGCATTCATGGAGGATTGGGATTACACATGATGTCAGCCATCTTGTTTTGGAAGCTAAGCTAGCAGGCTCTTGTTCTGTGGAGAAAGCCGACTAGTAACTTTAGGGGTTACCGTCCACTTTTTCCCGGACATGTCCGGCCGTCGATGTCCGGGATTCAGCTTTTGCTCTCTGTGGTCGCCATTCATTGTTTACATGCACCACTTTTGTTTCAATCTAACTGAATTTGAAGAATCTGAATGTAGTGTTTACATGAACGCTAAAAAGTGATTGGCTGATGTGCGTTTTAACATTGCTAAGAAAATTCCCGCTCCTCCGTGAAAGATACGAGACCGGTGCGTCTCACAGGTGTCGTTCATCGGTAAGTTAATCAAGCCACCGGCCTCGAGTCGTTCTCCACACGGCCCTCAGTCACTCGTACCGCTCGCCACAGTAAACATAAGGCCTAAAAAAAAAAAAAGTTTGGTTCCGGTTGGTTGTCAGTTGAGGTCATGGGTCGGTAGGGTTTTTTTTTTTTTTTTTTTCAGTGGCAGCAAGGGATGGGTAGGAAATTATTCAGGGCTCGACATTAAAGGGATAGTCAAACCTAAAAATATCAAAATTGAAACTACTGTGGAAACAAAGTCACCTACATCTTGGATGCCCTTGAGTTAAGCTAAAACATATCAAAAATTAATTTCAAAGTGAACTATCCCCTTAAGCCTTTTCACGTGCTTGTCCTCCGGACAAGTAAGTAAATCTGTCAATCACTTGTCCGAGTAAAAAAGTTGCTTGTCCGGATTTTTAAAATTTATTTATTTTTTATTCTGAAGGAATATTCTCATCAGTGTTCAATCAGCTTTGATATTTAAAAAGGCAAATTGTAATATCTGCACCTTTAAGGGCATCCCCTCCACCAATATTATTAAATGCCCTATAGTGTCTTATTATTCTAAATAATTTAATTTATTGATCAAATTTAGGAATTTAAAATGAAAGATGAAGCATACTGTTACCCTAGGTAGGGCTGATCAAATTAAATCATTTACACTGAAAAATTACAATTTCATAAAATAATGTTATGAAATTGATTTAAATGTGCAAATAAGAAATATTGGAAAGAATTATACTAGGCTACTTATAAACATAACACTAAACTGCCAATAGGTGGCGGCAGGCGGCTGTATAAATGAGTGAGTTATTGATTCATTAATTCAAACGATTCGTTCAAACGGATCGAGTTTTATAAAAACTCCACATTTAGATTTTTTATAGGCAGAGTATGTTGTATGTACATTTATTATCCACAATCGATCGCAACTTGCAATAAATGTAATAAAATCAGAATCATTCTCTCGGTTTAGTGATTCCCTAGTTATTTTTTTGTTTGTTATTGATGTTCTAATCAGGCTACTTGTCCGTTGGGGCGAGTAAAATTCTCTTTTACTTGTCCTTCAAAAATCTATTTGTCCTGGAAAAGCGGACAAGTTAGACGGGCTCTAGAGATACGAACCGCGGCAGGTTAGAGTGTTTTGGATTGCATAAAATAATGAAAGAAACGAACAAATACATGGCGAAAGAAGTGCTAGACAGCAGAAGATGGGATTGGGATCATGATTGGATCATGATAGGATGATTTTTTAATAAAACTAGGCGGATGGAGGTATTAGTATGTGGTGTGTGCATGCCTATGAATGCATGTATTTGTATGTGTGCGAATACGAATAAAAATATCCTAAATTACAAAAAAAGACTTGTATAATATGTATTATAGTTCAGTTTGACGAACGATATCTGCCTCGTTTGTTAATAGATTGCTGGAGGACAAGATGCATCTTACATCGCGTGCTATAAAAAGACGGAGCTGTACAAAAACGTAAATTAATAGTTCGCCTCAGAGTGTTTTATTTGTGTATTTATTTAATTTTTATTATTTCTTCCCCAAGCTCATAAAATAATTTTGGGTCGCACATAAATTGACAGGGTCGGTCGGAAACCGGAAACAAACAATTTTTTTTTTTACGCCTAATGAATGCCAACTGTAGAACGCAAAAGCCGAATCCCGGACATTTTCGGGCAGACTCATCACGGAGACTCACTAGTAGCCTAGACTTGTTGTTTAACTACTGCGCGGTTACCGGTAGGCGGGGCCTTCTAGGGGAGTGAATCAAGTGCATCGTGGGAGTTGTTGTCTTTCATCCACATGAGCCAAAAATACATTTTCTGTCTTTTCTCAATCTAGAAAGCTCCAAAATCAAAAATAATTACATATTTCTTCTACATAAATGACCCATTTTAAATACACATTCACCCAAAAATCTCAACAATTGTATCCCAGATGTGTGTAGAGTTAAAGATCTTTACAATGTCACACTTGTTTAAAACTACAATTAAGCACACATACTAAACACTTACGTCAAGTCAAATCACCTTTACACAACAATACAGATAATTTCAAAGCAGCTTTACGATGTTAACAGGAGCATTCTTTCAGATGCAAACAGAGTTAATTTCGGCCATCATTGTTATCAGTTTAGTGCGGTTTCGGTTCACGTTGTAAAGATCATCAATTATTAAATTAGTTCAATTCATCTATAAAGCAGCTCTGCAGAAGACAGTGATGTCATCACCATAAAAAACATTTGCAGATTCCCTCATAATTGTTCCTAACTACATACTAAGCAAAACAAATGATGATTTTTTGTTTTATTAATAAATAGCTGTCAGTCTTCAACTACATATTGTCTTTCACAGTAAACATCCAGCCAGAAATGAGTCAGATATTCATTCAATAACCACTTTGATGGACTTAACAAGTAATTAATGAGCAAGTAAATCATAATAACTTGAGTTTGTCTAACTTTTTTGTCTGAGTAATAACTTACAAGAATCTATTGTATGACTACAATGGTCCAATGGTGTTTTTGCGTTTGCATGCAGCACAATAGAAAAACAAGTTTATTGTATTTGTGTTATTTCAGAATACAACTCATAAATCAGAGGAAAATGTAATTTCTTCTGCTTTGGTGCATTGATTCAGCAGAGGCACAGTTACAAGTGCTCAAAGACTTTTCTGCAACCCATTTTTATCCAAAAAGCCTTTTGCTTTGACAAGGGAGTGATGTGGAGGCAAAGGCAGTCTTTCTGTGATATATATATTCACCCCTCGGGAAGGCCTCCAAATCTGCTTTTGGTTATACTTAACCAATACAGATTTTACAGCAAGCCACTCATGATGGAGTGATGATGGAAGAAGCCACTGCGAAAAATATAAATCACAGAAGTTCATACATCTTGAGTGAAAGTTTAAACTTTGAACTCCTCAAAATAGCCATCTCTCAGCAAGGCACCAGGCAAGAAAGAGCTCATGCTGGAAAGACTCTCATTGTCCATGAGAAAGTCCCTGCCCGCTGAAGAGGAATGTGGACTGATATCATCACTGGCCGTTCAGTATGTGTGCACTGTGAGATTACAGAGCAGACATGAGCAAAGCCCCAGCTTTGAGGACACCCCTGTCAATTCATGTCAATGGTTTCCCACCACAGATAACGGCTGGGTGATGAAGGTCAAAATATAAAAGTCTCAATATGTTGTGCTCATATACTGTATATTGCGATGCTTATGTATTTGTTCTCAAATGGATTGACTGTAATGTCAGTAGAGCAGAGGTACTGGACCATGGCTCCATCCGCCCGCAGGACATAATTGCGCCATTTTACCATTACAGTTTAAAGTGAGCGCATCAAAACAACGGAGCGGTTCACACTACAAGAGCACTAAGTAATGATCTTTCAGCACTAAACCCTCTAGTATTTTTAGAGGATTCATTCAAGCCCTTTCCGCTCCGTGTGCATTGCTTCCCTGAGAAGAATGAATGAATGACAATGAACGAGAATGCAGAAAAAAATACAATTTTTTTTAAGTCATACAGATGACTCTGACCGTTTGACTAAACCAGGGTTAATGCGTGGCACCTTTAGACTTTTTGTTTTTTCCCCTCATACATGTAAGTATTATTAAATCAGCATTTTAAAGGGTTCACTTTGAAATTAATTTTTGATATGTTTTAGCTTACCTCAAGCCAAGGGCATCCAAGATGTAGGTGTCTAATTTTCAATTTTGACATATTTCAGTCAAACCGTTGTTGTCTATCAGTCATACACTGGAGGCTAAGGGGGTCCACCAAAGAGCATGCACAGAGAAGTCCAAATTAAACATGATTTAATGACTCGTAAATGTAAGTACACATTGATGGCCTAAGACACGAAACGAGCGGTTTGTGTGAGAAAACGAACAGTATTTATATCGTTTTTACCTCGTGTATTCACAGTGACGTCCAAGTGATCTGAATCAGTTGTGCAATGTCCAACTGAACCGAACTGAATCAGTTCAATGTTTCACCGGAAGTGATCGCTTGCGTGTGACGTCACTCAATATTTACACGGAGATTTCGGAGGTTTTACCTTTTACTAAACATATTTAGATATACCGAAATCGTCTTCCATTGCGGTTTCCCGTATATCTAAATATGTTTAGTGAAAGGTAAAACTTCCGAAATCTCTGTATAAACCAAGAGTGACGTAGGCGCGCAATCGATCACTTCCAGCGCATGCGCAGACCGAAGCGCCCGTGCCGTCAGATCATTTTGTCATGGCTATGATTACACGAGGTAAAAATGATATAAATACTTTTCGTTTTCTCACACAAACCGCTCGTTTCGTGTCTTAGGCCATCAATGTGTACTTACATTTACAAGTCATTAAATCATGTTTAATTTTGACTTCTCTATGCATGCTCTTTGGTGGACCCCCTTAGCCTCCAGTTTATGACTGATAGACAACAACAGTTTGACTGAAAAATGTCAAAATTGAAAATACTGTGGAAACAAAGACACCTACATCTTGGATGCCCTTGAGGTAAGATAAAACATATCAAAAATTAATTTCAAAGTGAACTATCCCTTTAAGAGAATTTCACAATAGGGACCTTCGCCCGTGACGTCATGACGTGGTTCCCTGCGCTCTGGTTGACAGAAAAGTATTTTGTCTTTACTAACTCGAGTTACTATCTTGAGGACACGAATTGCTATCTTGAGGCCACAAGATAGTTATAATTATTTTTTTTTGCCAAAGTGGGACTTTGACTCCGGCGAACATCGCTATAAATAATTTGGACGGCAAGGAAAGACAAAATACTTTTTTAAATTACTAGTTAACTTAGTTTTGAATTTGCACATTGTTTGTTTTTAATAGTTTATTACATTGAGCAAAATATAAAAATACTCCACACTTTTCTTAAAAGGGTGGTTGATTATGATTTCACTTTTCTAACATTAGTTAGTGTGTAATGTTGCTGTTTGAGCATAAACAATTTCTGCGAAGTTACAACGCTCAAAGTTCAAAGCAAAGGGAGATATTTTCTTTTATAGAAATTGCTTTATAAGGACTACAACAAACGGCTAGTATGGACTACACGACATTAGTGACATCAGCAACCCTAGAATTTACATAAACCCTGCCCCCGGGAACATATTTATAGATTATAAAGACAGAATAAGCTAAACAATGGCTAAAAGATAACTACAGATAAGCTCATAAATTCATCTACTAACCATTCAGAAACATCCTGTTGCTTCTACATGGTGTCACTTCTTCAGTCTCTCTCTCTTTGTCTGACTCTTTGTTTGAACATAAAAGGCAAAAAGTTTGTGAAAAGTTCAGTGCATGTGTGTGTGAGGTAAAAGGACACGTTGAAGCTCCGCCCCCTGTGTGTGAGCAGCAGCAGCTCATTTGCATTTAAAGGGACAGACACAAAAACAGTGTACCTTTACATCTTGTGAAAAGGGCATTATGCCACCCCCTTAAGAGGTAAACCCCAGTGTTTCACATCCCGAGGCCTTCTATGTGTCATACACGTAGGTGATTTTCATAATGACCAACACAATCAACCAAGAGCAGTGCAAATTAGCGTCTAGTTTAAGAAAACATGCTTTTAATGGTGCAAGTACCAGTACATTGACAAATTAAAAACTTTAGTAAATCATCTTGTGTGATCCCACCACTCCACCCAAAAATTTCACATTTGAAAGGGAAACTCCAACAAATGAATATGTAATAAAGTCAGCCGCAAAAATAACTGCACGCTAATTTTTCACTGTGCGTCTTTACTAAATCCTGACTAGTTTTTTAAAGCCAAAAGAGGGTTTGTGGAGCAAGCTGTTAGTAAATCTGGCCCTTAATGTAAAAAAAATAAAAAAATAAATAATAATCTTACCTTTTTATATTCATATCCAGTGAGAAATTCTTTGTTTGGTAAATATTGGTAAAATTTCTAAGACTTCACTGCTTTGGCTCTCAGGGCCTAAGATTCTTATCTATGAGAATATTAAATGAGAACATTGTAACAGTTATACAATGGTAATGTATAACCGTTCCAAAAATGTATTGTCTGAACCTCTGCTAGGACGGAAATATAGAGACTGGAGCTTTCACCGAATACCTCTGCGCTATAGGATGAGGTCCAAACAGATACTTCAAACAAGCAAAGATTTACATAGTGTAGCTTTAAACAAGCCAACAGATGTATCTCAAATATTTCGCAAAAGTAGTATTTGATATTGTCCAGCCCCACCACAGAAAGAAACCACCTGCCAGGCTCAATATCCAAACAGACCCCATTACAGAAATCTAATCCTGACTGTTAGGCATGTCAGAACCCAAATTGGCTGATTTTGAAAGGCAACGATTAGTCCGAAATGAGAAGACGCAGTTGTGCTGTGTGATAGACCGCTGGAGAGGCCTGAGGGAGACACATGAAAGCTTCCCGTCAGTCTTTGAGCTGGAACAGACCACCGTGACGGTTTAATGTCTGTATCAGTATCCACGATCATCTCATTAATCTGGCCACTAAATCACACGACAGGCTGATTACCGACTGCATGAGAGCCATCAGCCCCGGGTCTGCACATTGCATTGTGGGATTACGGTAATTATCTTCTACACCCCTGTCATTTGACTCCAACCCCTACTGCTTTCCTTCCTGTGAAGCTAATATGTAGCATGTGCCTGGGTTTATGTTGCAGATGCCTCTGGCTAGTTTGAAAGAGAGCTGATGTTACATCACAGGCAATTAATTCCCTTCAGTTTTACTGTAACATCTTAAACATTATAGCACCTGTCAATCACAGAAGCATGTTTTTGGGCTGGTTTCTGTGGCATCCATCTCAAGGCTGCACATGTCGGATATCCCCAGGAGAACCATGGGAAGAACCGCACAAGGCCAGCTGTGTGTTTTGTAACACACTATCAGCAATCGTTTAAGACGCTGGACAGCTGTAGCCCAATGCATTATGTATATGTGATGTGATGAGATGTATACAGTTATGAATTCTATTGAGGCTTGAAGCCAAAGCAACTCGCAGAACACCTTTTACAAGGACAATGTAATTGATTTGACTGGACTGACACTATTGGATGAGATAATGGGATCACTGTTTCTCCAGAGCTGAACGCCTTTCATAATAGATGCACTTTACACAGTTATTGAACCAAACTGAATCAACACTGAACTGATTTCAACTGAATAGTGACTGTTTGCTATCAAATAATCCCGTAAAAATGGTAAACTACTGGCAGCTGTGGTTGGCAGCATCATACCGTAACTATACAGTGTGTTACTGTTTTTGAGTTAGAGCATATAGCTGTTAAATTAAAGTTTTATACTGTAGCTGACAATACGGTATTTAGCTGTTAATTTAAAAAACAGTAACACACCGTATTTTTACGGTATGATGCTGGCAACCACAGCTGCCAGTAGTTTACCGTTTTTTTTTACAGGATTAGTTTTTACAGTGGCAGAATTGAATTCTCTTAATTTTTTTCTCATAATATTACTGTAAAGTTGCTTTGAAACAATCGGAGGGCTTCAATTTGTTAACATTAGTTAAAATGCAATAAACTAACAACAAATATTTTTGGCAGCATTTATTACATTTAATTAATTATTCTAATGCGTTAATTAATTCACACAACTTGAAAAGTTAAAAAATACACACCATGATTCGAAAGTTTTGGGGTCAGCAAGATAAAAAAATAACAATAATGCTTTTTTTATTAGAAAGGACAAATTAAATGACAGTTAAGACTAAAGATTTCTAAATGCGGTTCTTTTTAACTTTCTTTTCATTAAAGGATACTGAAAAAATGATAACAGTTTCCACAAAAATATTAAGCAGCACAGCTGTTTTTACATTATTACTACTACTACTACTACTAATAATAATAATTGGTTCTTGTACAGCAAATCAGATCATATTATAATGATTTCTGAAGGGTCATGTGACACTGAAGACTGGAATTATGATGCTGAAAATTCTTCTTTGATAACAGGAATAAATTACATGTTAAATTAAAGCTGCATGCAGCGATGAAAAGGGCCCTCGCACCCGTGCCACCACCACCCGCCGGTTTTAGGAAAACAGAGCACGGTGGGCAGTATGTAATGATAATAAATATAGGATGACTAAAGGATTTGTATTTGCACACTTCCTGTTACCAGCAGGTGGTGCTATTGCTATAACCAAATATGAGCATGGCCATGTGTTCAGGACCGGACTCTTATCAAACATGTGAAGTTTGGGGCAGATCGGACATTGTATGCCTGAGTTACTGCAGGTTGTCTGTGGTTGCCTAGCAACATCGGAACTGCAAGCAATATTGAACTATATGACATTCATGCACAAATCACCAAAAGGCTAAAATTGTCATGTCAGGCCGCCAAGGGCACACCCTTTGACGAAAACTCAAGATCTTTGCAATTTAACGTCGCAAAGGCTTTAAGATTACACTCACCAAATTTGAAGGGGATCAGATCAAAACTGTAGGAGAAGTACAACATCAGGAAATTACGAAAAATGCACAAAATCTAAGAGGAAGTTCAAAATAGCTGACTTCCTGTTATGTTTAGCGCTATGCTCCAAGAGACTTTTTTGTAGGTATTGGGTCTTTACATGTATGTACCAAATTTCATATCTTTACAGGAAACGTAGAGCTGGGGGCCAGGGCAAAATTTGGGGGGAATAATTTAAAGAATTTGCCCCACCCAATTTTGAAAAGCATCTACAAAAATCATTAAATAATCTTACTGACCCCAAACTTTTAAAAGGTATCGTGTGTAGTATAAATTATCCTTAATCAAGATTAATAAATACTGTAATTAATAACAAGACAGTTCATGTAAGATTAAGTCATAAGCCCATATACTGACCCATCCACATCACTCAGAGTTATTAATTAGGACATCTTATGAATGATTTTTTTAATATCCTCTACAGTCAGAAGAGACAGTTTAACAGGTCATGGGAAGGATATCCTTGAATGAGAGCGATATCCTTGAGGAGGGAGACCTCGGATTGATTTCCACACCTGGCTGTCATCCAAAGGATATGAGTCTTCTATAAAGGTTTTCATTCAGATTTATGCTTCCACACAGAAAAGGAAATTGACCCACTCAAGAGCTTCAAAAAGATCACTTGTAACAAAGTTAGTGAAAAGTAAGTGAATAGCACCATGTCGAGATGAACTTTCCATCAGGGTTTTAGCATTGTCTCTTCCTGACTGCATCCCATGTGGCGTCACTAAATGTTTCTCTTTTCATGTAGCCATGTAGTGATTAGTTTTGACTGTCCGATTAGATCAAGAGAAAGAAAATCTCGGCTTTCATCTTGACCGTTACATTGTTCGCGATTAGCTTCCTGCCCTTGTGTTATCCAGGCAAAAGCCTGCCACGAGCTAAAACTTCCTGTCTCGAGACAATCATACTATAAAGGACTAAAGTGTTGTGCAGGGGATTCAAGGTATAGGTTAACATGCAAATACAGATTGGCTGTTGAGTTTATTATACAGCCTTTATTATACATGCTTTATTCTGCTTTTATGATGATTTGTATGACCTGTTCACACCACAACTGAATACAACAACTGGCTGAATGAGTCCTAGTCATGCACGACAGGTTATGTAGTAATGGATTGGGACACATTTTAGAGCGGGTGAGACTTTAGATGCTAACTAGAGTCTGTGTGTGGGTGGTTCAGATATAACACTATGGGGACAAAATGTAATTTTCAGTCCCGATGAAGAAAACAGCTTATAAAATCATAAATTATTTTTTATTGCAAAAGTCAAAATTCAGAAAGTTTTTGCGTTAGGAGATAGAATATAGAGTTTGTACAGAATAAAAATCATTATGTCTATGGAAAGTCCCCATAAAACATGGAAATCCATCATGTGTGTGTGTTTTGGGGTGTGCCCTTTTGTTTCCACATCTCAAGTCACTCAAGAAAGACCCTCACCACCAGCAGACCAAATGGAAACTTCCTGTCTGACATTTTCCGCCATTTGAGCCTAATATAGATCACCCGGGCGAGCCAGATACGATTGTTTTTGGAGAAATCTCTCTGATTGGACGACCTGCCACTGCCATTTGTTTGTCAGAAGAGTTAAAGGTCTATGATTTAGATGGTGAAATCTTTCCCATGCATATTCCAGGTTAATATGCACAGTCTACGAAACCTTGCTCTGCTCAGACTTACATAGACTCTAAAAAATGATGTGTTGGATTTACTTAAAATATATATGCACCATTTTTGCATCATACTTTTTAAGTAATCCCAATTTGGAATAATTTTACTTCAAATTAACAAGAAAACCTTTGTTATGTACTTAAATATTTGAGTTCACGCAACATTCTTTACTTAAAATGTATTTTTAAGTAAAGAATGTTATGTGAACTCAAATATTTAAGTACATATAACTAGGGCTGGGTAAAAATATCGATTCATCAATGCATTGCAATTTTTTGCTTCTCAATTCAATATCGATTCATCAAATCCTATGAATCGATTCAGCCATCCAGGCCAGTGGCGGCGCTGTGGGCTACACTCTAGTGAGAGCGTTCAGCGTTGTACAAGTCGCGCTTTAGCCCTTAGCAAAACAGCGCGATGACGGACAGCAGCTTCACTCCGTTCAAGCCTGATTCAAGACTGCACCGCCAACATTAAAAGCCGACGTTTAGGCTCATTTTGGATTCCACTGTAAGCCGGGAACTATAGAAGCTTGTTTCCGCCACAAAATGGAAAATAAAAAAGGTAATTGCGACTTTTTATCTCACAATTCTGACTTTTTTTTTTCTCACAATTGGGAGTTTACCTCTCGCAATTCTGACTTTATTTCTCAGAATTGCAAGATATAAAGTCAGAATTGCGAGATATAAAGTCACAATTGCGTGATATAAAGTCGCAATTGGGTGTTATAAAGTCAGAAATGCGAGATATAAAGTCACAATTGTGTGATATAAAGTCGCAATTGGGTGTTATAAAGTCAGAATTGCGAGATATAAAGTCACAATTGCGTGATATAAAGTCGCAATTGGGTGTTATAAAGTCAGAAATGCATGATATAAAGTCAGAAATGTGTGATATAAAGTCAGAATTGCGTGATATAAAGTCAGAAATGCATGATATAAAGTCAGAAATGTGTGATATAAAGTCAGAATTGCGTGATATAAAGTCAGAAATGCATGATATAAAGTCTATGAGATATAAACTTCTGAGAGGGAAAAAGGTTAGTATTTTTTCCCCCTTAGAATTGGCCTGTGTAATCAGCTATTAAGTGTTATTGTTTACAAAATTATAATTAGAATATAATATTGCACTTTTTTGAGTATGCACATTTTGTGCTTCTGTTTACATTTCTTTTATAACTTGAATGTATAGGAAGAAAGAAATATACTTTCTACTACTTAGTTACTTGCACTTTAGAGGTGTTGTTAAAGCACAGTGCTCGTCACAGTTCTGTTTGAATTCAACACATACAATATTGTACATTTTATTCTGCTGAATAAACCATGACAGAAAACACACATGCTGGGGTCAATTTGTTCTTGAACATTGGCAAAACTGCGCACATTACTTAAAAATATACTCAGGCACTTAATTACTTGTGTATTTACTTATTATTGAATCGATATCGAAGCTAATAAGTCAATATTGAATCGAATCGAAATCGAATCGAATCGAAGCCTCAAGAATTGAAATCGAATCGAATTGTGAAATACCTAACAATACCCAGCCCTACATATAACAAAGGTTTTCTTGTTTATTTTATGTAAAATTATTCCAAGTTTACTTAAAAAGTATGATGCAAAAATGGTGCATATATATTTTAAGTAAATATAACAGTACATGCCATGTGAGATCAAAACAAATCTTAGTTCTGTTAACTTAACATTTAAGCTCATTTATATATAAAATAAGACAATTAAATGAGTTGAATCAACCATTTTAACTTATTTTAGATCTTCAGCTATTGGTCTGCTTACTGCACTGCTCCAGATGAGCTCAACGAATGACATCATTCTTGGGCAGAACTAACTTTTTAGCAAATAAAATGGATTTTAGTATAATTGTAAAATCTTCACCTTCATGTTGTGGTGCACGTGTCTTTTTTTATAAAGTAAACGTAAGAATAACTGGGCTGAAGCATCTTGAGTACTTGATTATCCAGGCATCTTTTTTAGTCAAAATGTGAATATCAAATATCTGGCTTTTGAAGAATGTTTATTGGTACATCGCTCAATCATCATTGTATGTATTAGAAAAGATAATTTTACTAAGACATATTATTGAGAGATAAAATGACCACTTTAATGGTGCTTTTTCCTTTCTCTCTCTCTCTCTCTCTCTCTCTTAAATTTTTTTTTTAAAGATTAACAGTCCCAGTCTCTATATAGATTGTATAAAAAAAGAGCAGATTGGACATCCAGCAAAATGTCTTATTTTGTGTTTCACAGAGGTTGGGAACAACATGAGGGCGAGTCATGTGAATTTTCCATGAGAACATTCCCTCTAGAAAGCAATCTAGCCCTTCATGAGAAGAGGAGATCACAGAGTTCAAGCCAACCCAGTCTCATGAAAAAACAAACAAACATCTATTTTATAAGGTAAGCATTGACTGTAAAAAAAATATGGACAAAGCGTTTGTTACGTCACTTTCTGAAGAACAGTTTTGAGGCTGTTTATGGGGGGTATGAGCGGCGCCATATTGGAAAATCTTGGGAAATACAAAATACAAATGTTCAGAAAGGATACAGAGGTGGTATGATGTGTTGTGTCAGATCATGTCCGAGACGTCAAATCCCACTCGGCGCTGCCCGTTATCAGCTGTCAATCAAAGTTAACCGCCCTTATTTGCCATACATTTTATATCTAAATACGATCTAAACTAACGAGTTAGAAAAAAAATTCACCCCCCTCACAGTTGTCAGGCACGCGGAACCTATCGAAAAATACAATAAAAGTCCATTGGACCAACCTGTAAAAGCAAGAATTTTTGCTGTGAAAACGGACATTTATGCTGTGAAAACGGATATTTGCTCCCTATTGGGACCTCTCTCTAGCGGATTTTAGATGCTTCCGGGTAGGCTTCATTTTTCAGATTTGAATGTTTCCGCTTGGTGGTAAGGCAGTGATTTTGTATGAATTTTTATGATGCGAAGCATGAAGGTCCAGGTCCACCTCTAAACCTGACCATCAGCAGGTCAAATGAGGTCATACAAATTATCCACCAAAACATAAATTGTTACAAATTGCCATTATATTGTATGTTCCGCAGAGACTCATGTTTCGCATGTGTTTGAGTTTATTTGGAGCAACAGAGTTTGATGAAAGAGCCCCAGGGCAAAAGGAAGAGGTTTAATGATTGGGGCAAAATAACACATGATGGATGACCTAATTTATTTGTGTGTTTGAAACACTGGTCACTTCCTTCCTAAAGGCTGAACATCCTGGCCTTGAGTAAGGCTTCTCTCTCTCTCTCTCTTTTTTCTTTCTGTCTCACTCCACACAATTTCTTGGACCTATAGTTCTTGCACACACAAGTGGCCGCTTTGCTCGCAGCATTTATAATGTGATGTCTTTATTTCCCAGTCACTGAGAGTTTAAACTCCCCCCGTTGCACAATACCCACAAGGCAACCAACACAGTTATTTCCGCTCATGCCAAGCTGACTCCTCCTTTCCTCTCGTACACTACCAGCAGTGTGCCTAGAGGATCTGCCCAGTCTCAACAAATCAGCCTGAAAGGAATTCCCCTTTTACTCAACAAACATGGAAAAACTGACAGTTGGACTTTGCCTTGTGTAACTATTCTAGCCAGACACAGTGCAAGTCAATGGTCGTGATAAAGGATTGAGGTTGACACACAGGGTTGTGTCAGACTAGTTGGGATGAGGTCTGTGTATTAAGGATTGAATATGAGAATGTGTTTAAAAAGAAATTAGCAAAAGTACAAACATTAGGAGTTTTCGAACCTTTTCATAGTTCCTGTAACTATTGGCGGAAGTACCAGCTTTTTTAGTGTGTTCTCACCACAGGAAGTGGGAACGATTTTAGTTCTAGGAACGCCTAAATTAGCTCCTACATTAACTACCAGTGACAATCCATGTTTGTGGATGTGAAACACCTGCACCCGCCATTAAAAAAAAAAAGCCATGTACACACTGTTTATAACCTATATATTTACTCCTTGAACGTGGAAAAAGAGTGATGGACTGATTGCAAAGTATTCAGGCACGTCTCAACCTTTACGCTGAGGAAATCCAACGTGACTTTGAAGCGAAAAATGATAGAATTTCTGCTCAGCAAGTGACAGTGGGCATTAACCACATGGCAAACGATATTTTTCGTATTCCGTTTACTTTCTTTATGTAAGGCTGTGTCCACCGAAGCGTTTTTAGCCAGCTGAAAACGCCAGGCGCTCTGCTGAAGACGCCGTATTTTCCGCAGCATATTTTCCGCTGAGACGTTTCGTTGCTATGATACAGAATATGCGCAGCACAGTTTACTTGTAGATTTCGCAGATAATTTGTTTGATAATAAAAATAAATTTTTCATCCATTTTGTTGGGTTAGCTCTGCTGGTTGATGTCGTTGTACAGAAAGAATGTTGTGACAGTTGGTCAGTGTGGTTTAGTCCCGCCCCTCCTCCACTGTGATTGGACGGCTGGGTAAAAAGTGACAGTGATGAGCGCTGCGTTTTATCCAAAATTTAACACTTTTCAACTCCCGACGACCAGTAAAAACGCTGGGCGCTCGGTGCTTCAGCGTGTAAAAAAACGCTCATTGCCTCGTTACTCTCATGACGTTTGAAAAACGCAGCGCTCCCATTGAAAACAATTGAAAACATACGCCAGGCGCGTGGAAAAACGCTTTGGTGGACACACGGCCAAACAGTTCTATCTAATAACATGTAATAGGACTGTTAAACAGATCGTAAACTAATAAAGACAGAGGATGTGAGCGTTGTGTGCTCAGGCTAAGTCGTTCTCAGCACCGCCAAAATAAAAGTCTGCCGTGCCGTCAAAATTAAAATCTACAACAACCAGAACGCCTGGACGCAAGTAACGGCTTACGTCACTTTAAAGTTCCAACTGTGAATGCAAACAGAAAAAAATGTCCTTTTCAGGGGACTGACCTGGTGGTTAGTTCCTATTAGTTCCTATAACTACCTGGTGCGAAAGCCCCTAATATTAGTAATTTATCAAATAAACAGCTGAGAACGCCATTACATCTCCAGCAAGAGCAACTGAGCAACATGATATTCCTCTGGGTGTGTGTTCTGTTGTGTAACTGCAGCTCATCTTCAGTCTGTCTATTTTGTGCAGATTCTGGCTTTTTAAAAATCTTTTTATAGCTCACCAATTTTGAAGCTGACAACAGCAGAGGAGCTGCTCAAGCTTGGTGGAGGAATCTGGACAACTTTTGAAAGAGATTAGGAGTCTAAAAATAAAGCCCATCATCTTTGAGGAGAGAAAGCCGAGCAGAGACAGGTGACTGTGCTGCTACTGCACACACTGCTGCCAGAATGACATAACCAAGGGTACAGTGCCACGCTGAGCTCACGTTTACTCATGCTCCAGTATGACCACTAACCGCACTTCAGCAGAAAGGATGTACGTCACTGGGTGGTTGGTATGTGGGATTGCTACCCAGTTACTAGATTGTTCTGAATGGGGTTTAGTATGACACTAATTGGTTGCTTAGGCGTTGCTAACCAGTTTCTAGATTATTGTGTATGGGGTTTAGTATGACACTAGGTGGTTGCTATGTGGGGTTGCTATGCAATTACTAGAGTGTTCTGAGTAGGGTTTAGTATTTGGTTGCTTAGGCGTTGCTATCCAACTTACTAGATTGTTCTGATTGGGGTTTTGTATGACACTAGGTGGTTGCTATGGGGGGTTGCTATGCAGTTACTAGAGTGTTCTGAGTGGGGTTTAGTATGACACTAGTTGGTTGCTTAGCCGTTGCTGCCCAGTTACTAGATTGTTCTGAATGGGGTTTAGTATGACACTAATAATAATTAATAAATAATAATAATAATAATTCATTACATTTATATAGCACTTTTCTGGAAACTCAAAGCGCTTCACATAGAGGGGGGGGGGGGGGGGTCTCCTCAACCACCACCAATGTGCAGCATCCACCTGGATGATGCGACGGCAGCCATATTGCGCCAGAACGCTCACCACACACCAGCTTACTGGTGGAGAGGAGACAGTGATGAAGCCAATTGGTGTATATGGGGATGATTAGGAGGCCATGATGGACAGAGGCCACTGGGCAAATTTGGCCAGGATGCCAGGGTTACACCCCTACTCTTTCGAAAGACATCCTGGGATTTTTTATGACCACAGAGAGTCAGGACCTCGGTTTAACGTCTCATCCGAAGGACGGTGCTCTTTTGACAGCATAGTGTCCCCATCACTTTACTGGGGTGTTAGGACCCACACAGACCACAGGGTGAGCACCCCCTGTTGGCCTCACTAACACCTCTACCAGCAGCAACCTGGCTTTCTCAGAAGGTCTCCCATCCAGGTACTAACCAGGCTCAGCCCTGCTTAGCTTTAGTGGGCAACCAGTCTTGGGCTACAGGGTGATATGGCTGCTGGCCACTAGTTGGTTGCTTAGGTGTTGCTAACCAGTTACTAGAGTGTTCTGAGTGGGGTTTAGTATGACACTAGGTGGTTGCTATGTGGGGTTGTTATGCAGTTTCTAGAGTGTTCTGAGTTGCACAAGTGAGACACGTGAGTCGTTCAAAACCCTAAACGCAAATATGAAGAATAGTAATAGTAATTATAGTAATAAAAAGCACTAATGACCATCCAATAGCAAATCCAACAAAAAGCTGCTAGATAAAAGTCCCACCTTACATTATTTCCAGCTGCACAGTGTGTCTCACTCACATTGCAGAAGTTAATGCATGTTGTCTTTAGAGGAGATGGGGGAGGGACTCCAGCATTCCTTCTCATCAGACAGGAAATACTCTGCATAGTCACCCATCACGCTGCACACCCCTGAACTGCTCAAGCCCATTACATTTCTGATAGCTGTGACATGTGACAGTCTTTCACCACGAACCATTTCATCTGCCATTAAAAAACAAACACACAGGAATACCCTTTGCAGCTGACTCTCTGATCATGTATCAGGGCAGCGGTGGTCAGGACTGACTGTGTCTCAGTAGTGGGCGGAGCTTCTGCCGTTGCCCATGTTTGCTCAGCATGTTTAAACAGCACATCGGGTCTTTCCAGGGGAAACTAAACACTTCAAAGTGATCAATTGCATTAATGAAGTAAGCATGCATAATTATAGCCAATGCTTAAAGTGACAGATCACCTAAAAATTAAAACTCCAGTTGTTCCAAACATGTACTGTACGTCTTTGATTATTACATGGAACCAAAAATAAAATATTTTGGCTGCTTTTCCCCCCCAAAAGTCACTCTTTTCCATGCAATTAGTCCCTATGGAGATAAGGCTTTCAAACTGCAAAAAGTGCAAAAGTACCATAAAAATATCATCAAAATTGTCCATATGAATGCAGTAATAGCTTTGCGATATCTTTAGGAACAGACTAAATGTAATAATTATACAAGGAGTTATTCACTAATAATCTTCCCCTGCAGTGGGCTGATTAACTGCGGTGTCCAAATCATTGAACTGGATTAAATAAATCATATTGAACCGAATCAGTTCTGTCCTGCAGAACTTGGAACATCTTGAACATCTTTACACCTGGTATTAAGATGTGTTTTGGTCAATGGGATCACAAGTGCACGGCGCTAAATACAGGTTTAAATGAGGTCTAAAACGTTTTGAGCTTGTCCACTTTCGACCACTTCCAGAGGTAGTCATTTGATCTGATTTCTTTCGTAGTGGACTAATGTGTTCAAACAGCCATAATAGACCATCTACTTTCCTCCCACTGACCTAACCCGTCAACATCATGCGAAGTGCGCAAGCTAGACGTGGTTTGGTTTGAAGATGAAAAATTTTTTTACCAAGCACAATGTTCTCTCACCATTCCTGATTTCTAACACACACTCACAGCATTCAGTAGGACCTTGCATCGGTCAGAGCAGAAACGAAAGCTGCTACTCTGCGTATGTTTTTCCGCCATCTCCGTGCGCATTCATATGTAAATTGGGCAAGCTTATTTTGTCCATTAAATTGAAAGATCTGAAAAAAAAAACCCCATACATTAGACCCTCACCTCAAAGAAATCAGGACAGAATTGGTTGAAAGTGGACAAAAGAGACATTAAAATACCATGTGTATATGTCTCCCTCATCTACTTGTCATCTGATCGACCAAAACCAGGTGTAAACAGGGCCTCAGTTTCAATAATAAATCATGTTTAATGAACTGGACCATCTGATTCCTTAAGAAGATCTGACTAAGATTCATTTAAGAATCGGATATTGCTACTTTTCCAATAAACTCTCATGAAAGTGCCATGAAGAGCAAGGGCAGATGTCAAGTTTTTTTGCGTGAATAATGATTTAAATAACACAAAATTATCAAACGACTAACAGACTCGTATGGACCACAGCTTGAAAGCTTCAGACCCCATTTATTGTAATTCTATGGGTAAAAAAAGTTTTCCAACATGATGGCGAGTAAATAACGTCCCATTAACCTCACACTAAGGATCAAAGCATGGAAAGGGAGCATCATATAAATTCAAACCACTGAATCCTCTGCATTCAAGCTCCCACAGCCATTCTCCCTATATCTCACGGTCCACTGCAGCGCTGCCTCTACGGCTGCATTAAGCCGGGTGGAGGACTGATTTAATTATCACAAGCATATTACTCATATACTAAGTATCCTCAGCTGTTTCTCACCATGATCCAGAAGCCGAAGAATTCAGGACTGAGTCACTGCTGAGCTGAAACAACCTCCCCTGATTTTGTAAGAAGTGAGGCCTCACCGTAGAACCATATTGTTGTTCAGCGACCTTTAGTTGCTCACATTATTGTGCAGACTTACAGTTCTCAACACTCCCATCCAGAAATAGCCTCATATATATTTAACAATCACTCGGGGGCCTTAAACTGCAGTAACAGGCATGACTCCCTACATAAGTGCCACTCAACACTTCATGCTGTTCAAAACCACATATAAATGTCACAACACTTCAGTATTTTACAAGACTCCAGAGTACAATGGGAATTCGCATTAATTTACAAAGTAATTTTCTGATTTAAACATGTGTAGGAGAGAACGGCACTCATGTATGGAACCTGAAATGTCTCTGTTTTTTTGTTCATTTAATTGAAGTCAAATGTTTCTGGTTCCCAACGGTTTTAATTTGTATGTGTGTGTGTGTGTGTGTGTGTGTGTGCGTTTCACATAAGAAAGAAAGTCGTCCAAGGTTGGACCGACACGAGGTTGAGTAAATGATAACAGAATTATTTTTTTTCCCCGGATCTATCCCTTAAAAGCTTTTTATGTAGTTGGTCTGCAAGTACTGCAGTGGCGGATAATCAAATTGATCAATTATTTAGCAATGGAACATCCTTGAATAATTCACCCCTTTTTCTGTTTTTCATCTATAAACAAATCTCTCTGGTGACTAAACCTGAGCAGAGAGTGGTCAGAGAGTCTGTTTCCTCTTGAAACCCGCAGGACAACTTTTTACTCCGCTAGATAAATAAGCACTTGTTTGGATCACTGCAAGTGCAAGAACCAACAACCAAAGGAAAGTGCAGGTTTACATTCATTCATCTGGCAGGAACTGAGGAACACAACACATTTATTTAGTTATTTGTGTATCTATCTATTTATGTACACAAGCAAAAGCCAAAGTAAAATGAAGAAATAAAGAGAAAGCCTTGTGGATTAGTTAGAAGAAGTGCGTCTTCAGTTGTTTCTTGAAAGTTTCGATTGTCTGGGCAGATCATTTGCCTGAAAACCACAAGTGTTTCGCTTTTGCATTTTCTTTAAGACATTATATTACATTACAAATTATATTGTCAGTATCACAATTTGAGTGAAAGCATCAATGAGTCAACGACATTACATGACATGATCAACGTCACAAATTTAATTTTGTAACCTAAAAGTAGTGCAGAATATTTGTTCATTTCCAGGATGAATTTTGAATGGTTTTTTAATATTGACTCCACTATATATTCCTTTCTTGTCAAATGACAAACTCAATATAAATATATAAGCAATAGCACTGACGCCAAATATTCAGTACAAACTTACAGCTATGTTAAGCCATCACATAATTTTGTAGGTGGATATTGTTCTTTTACTGTATGGGTGGTGTGTTTGAAGTTTGTATGACTATGAGCTCCACGCTGAGTTCATGTGATGCCTACAGCTGTCTGCTCAATGTGTCAGAAGAGAATAAAATAGAGCAGGAGGCCTCAATGTAGTGAGACAAAAATCACATGACACCCAGTTACAATACACCGTCACATGCATACACCATAGTACTGTGGTGGACAAAGTGGTTAAAAGGAGAATTATGTCATAATTTAGAGGTCATTCGGGTCAATTGGGCCACTTTTAAGCATCAACATCACTGTCAAAAATTGGCACAACATGCAAGGAGAGTAAATGATGACGTTTTGGGGGTGAATTGACTGATTACGAATGCATGATATGGTGAGGTCTTTGAGTTTAGAGTTTACCCCTCTATAAATAAAACAAAATATGTATTTTTTAACAAGCATGTACAGGGATCACTACAGTGATTGTATTTTAGACAGTGCATTCAATATGTGTTACTCTTTATAATTTCCATATAGCCAATACTAAGTAGAGTGCATATGCAAAAAAGAAAAAAAACGTTTTATTTAAATAACCATAACTGAAAAACTTGTGTTTTGCATTCACAAGCTGGTGAGAGCAAACACAGTAATGCACGTTTACTTTCATACAGGATTAAAATTTCCTTAATCTGTTACAATAAAACAGCTTGATGTGCGATGCAATCCTATAACTATCAGAACTCAAAACTTCCATTTATTGAAACTAAGGGTATTACATGGCAACAATCTATCATTAAACTATATCAACTATAATCTTACATTTGTCGCGTACAGACGACGACAGTCAAAATGATCCCCATTCACACAGATCCTGAATTATTTATGCCAGGCCAGTAGTACTTAGCAAAAGAAACACCACGTGCCTATAGACTGAACACGCTATACGTCACCATTTTTTTGTAGTTTATGTGGAGACAATAATGGTGTTGTTTTTCAAAAGTTTTTTCAGGCCCCCAAAATACTGCGGGCATGAAGGAAAAAAAGTTCAAACGTTGTCGTGTAAAGCCCCTAATACAGGGTTCAGACTACACAATATTTGTGTCTTTCGATAGTCACTGTGTCACTGTCAGATTATATGATTTTGACTCAAAACGGAAAAGAAACATGTCAGACTACACGTTGCTTACCGACCAATCGTCGCTTGCCTTCTTGAACGGCGTGCGTGATGTCATCAAGAAGGCCGAACTAGTAGAAGAAGGCTGACTTCACAAGAGCTGTGACACACTATACGAGATTAAACGATCAAATCTTGCGTCCCGACACCCTTTGTCATTTACGAATCACCACGACACCCCATCAAAGACGGAGCAGTTCCAACTTTAAGAACAGAAGCTGTTGTTTACGGGCCACGACCTGTAAGTATGATTTATTTTTCGTCGATGTGTTTTCCTGTAATAGTTTGTATTGTTAATTGTACGATGTAGCAAGTAAGCAAACAAATGACAGCTGTTTGGCTCTGCAAACCAGTTTGTTAAATGCTCATTCATACTTGACGTTATCCGACTAACACCTACCATTACAAAGTTTTTTTTTAAATCTCAACAGCGAACTTAGAATTAGTGTGAATTATTCTGTGATTAACGTAAGAGCTTTTATGTATATGTGTATCTACAGGCATACTAAACATGGTTCTGTGTTGGATTTGGCTACTGTAGTAAAGCCAATGTTTAGTGTTTGTTTTGATAATTAATAGTTATTAGTTCTGGCGACAGATATTTGACAGTCGTTCGAAAAACGGTGCCATTCAGTCAGTCATAACAACTTTTTCAAAAAAGTATGACAACAACAACAACAAAAAAAAAACTATTCTGAAACGTTGTTTAACAGCCGTTCTTGAACAGGTTCTTCTCGATCATCTTCACTAACATTCTTTGGGTTCGATTCTGGCTCAAATTATGGTTTTATTGACACCATTGTTTATAATACACAACTATACCGGTAAAAGTAAGGAGCGTGACGTTTTTGAAAAACATGCACCAGGCGGTTAGCAAATCCAGAGCCATGTAGAGAGATCTGAGCGAATCACAACACAATGGGCCAGCGAACCAATATGAGCCCATTGCGTATTTTTGAGGGACTGGCTTCATAGAAACCATTGTTTTTTACAAGGAGGGACAAAGCAGTGTAGAATAAAGGTAAAATATATGAACAATAATTACATTTTTTTGAAAACGAAGTATGGACACGTTACAGTGCACCCCACAAAAACAAATTAAGCCTTCGAAAATATGTGTTTTACCACACCTTTAAGCTGGGACAGAAGAAAGTTTCACACTTCACCTTTAAATGCACACAAATACGTCAGTGAATCAAGGCAGAATGTCCCTGCAACCCTATGTATGTGAAGGCAACTCCCACTACAGACGTCAAAAGGATCAATGTTGTCAACTTTTCAGTTTGTGGCAGGATTTTGACAAGACATTTGACCTCTTTTCATTCCATCTCTCTGGCTGTGCTGAGTTTCCTCTCAGGAGAGCAGCATTACAAACAGCGAAACAGCCCGTATTTCAAGCAGCTCCCTGACAGAGAGGCTTCAAGCCGCATCCTCGACCTGCTAAACAAGTGACTGATTGTCTGCTGGAGGTCAAACATTTTCCTGTTAAGTGAGCTAAGAGCGGACTCTCAGTCACGGCGTGCCCAAAAACATGTGATCCCCATCTAAATAGTTTCCAGCATGATATCAGCTTGAATCAGGGCCACAGAAGCTCTTATTGTGCTCTCAGTATATGAGCCTGATGAGACTCAAGCAGAACAGAAGGTCAGCAGATGGGGAAAAAAACATCTAGGGAACCAAGTTCATACTAAAAACTGCATTTGTCGTCATCTACACATGTGCACAATTTCTGCACTTTAAGAAAAGTTGTACAAATACAGTACGGCCCAATGTACCCAGATAGCAAACTGACATTGAATCAACGTGGAAACATGACATCGAAACAACGTTGATCTGACATAGTTTTGCTCATCGAATTAACGTTGAACCAACGTCAGACGCGTCATTCTTTCAAAACTAACGGAAAATCAACTTGAAATCAACGCGTTGTTTCAACGTTATGAAAGCAAACCAATTTTCGATTTTCATTTAGCTTTGAAGAATGCCGCGTCTGACGTTGGTTCAACGTTAATTCGATGAGCAAAATCAACGTTGTTTCAATGTCATGAGAGACGTCGTTTCCACGTTGATTCAATGTCAGTTTGCTACTGTTTAATATGAAGGAATTTTTTGTATTGTTCTGTATTTCTGTAGGTGTTTTACCTGTATTTTGAATTATGCATTGAATTGTGTTTTAGAGTGGAAGGAAATGTCTGTAAAAGTACAGATGTACAAGTAATTTTCCACCAACTATTCTTTACAGTTTGAGATATTTATATCAGTGATGCGCGGGTTGATCCGAAATGAGGACCCGCAGTTACGGGTCATCCAAAAATGTTTTTAATGATATTCGGGTCGCGGTCGGTCGGGTCGTTTGAAAAAAGATGCCAATTAAACATTTGTATTAGTACTAGACACAATTTTTGATGAAATATACAGCCCTACACATTATTGGCTGAATAACTGGCACGAAGATAACACACGAGCTCAGTCTAAACAGTTCTTGGTTCTATACTGGTGATTCGAGAACCGCTTGTACAATATTTTTTTAACTTTTTTTTTGCGGTCCGAGTTGCGGGCGGGTAGCTGAAAACGTCGGTCGGTTGCGGTTTGTTTATACATTGACCCGTGCATCACTGATTTATATCGCTATAAAATATATATTTTTTAACTGAATACAACTAATAAAAACTAAAACTTACATTATATATCCATTCTCGAATCCATCTATCCTCTGTAGGCTTGTGAGATATTTTATTTTGTTTCTATAACCAAACGTTTTCAAATTTTTTCAGCTTGTGTCATTATGCTAAAAATACGAAAGAAGACTCTGGACTATATTAGCCTCTGAACTTTCAGTCACTTGAGTTTATCTTATCTGCCCGCAAAAGCAACAAACCCAACAATAGTCCTCAAAGGACAGCGCAGATTCCATCACATCACATCCGCCTCAAGTGAGGCGAGGGTCAGAGGTCAGAGGTCTGCTTATTTGAGGAGCCAGGGAAGGAAGTGAGCAGAGCAGAAGAGCTGATGAGACCCAAATGCAAGAAGGAAACACACTCATGTCTGGGACTCTTCTCTGCTTCCGTCAGCCACATTTACGGTAAAAACACAAGTCGGTACACAATACATAGTACACAAAATAAATCTTGTTTATCATTCATGCAGTGCGTCATGTTTGGCAACATTGAAAAGGAGGGAAAACACCACTTCACTTCCTGCCATCATCACAACATTTTCTAGGCTCATCATTAAAAATAGTCCCCAACTTTTATCACGAAACCATTGTTCCTCCTTACTGAAAGAACTTTTTCCATGTCTCTATCATTTAGTTAAACATGTATTGTAATGTAACTTCTAAAATAAATACCGAAGTAAAACTAAAACTCGAAATAAAAGTAAACCTAACAATTAAGCTAAAATTGGAATGAATAACTGAAAAATATCAATGGTGTATAAATGATACTAAAATAGTACCGTTATAAATAAGACGTCCTCTGAAATGTCAGGTTGAACCGGATGCCGCCGGGTTTAAAGGCACTGTGATCACTGTATCTTGAATGATCTTCAAAAGAGGGTGTTAGCCAAGTGCCATGTCGAAGCAACAAAACCACGAAAGGGAAGTGCAAGGGCTGGGTATGACTTTATCCTCACGCCCTCGCATGACTTCTGTGCTGCAGCGCTCAACAGAGCATCAATACATCTGCCCACTACTTCAAAAACTACTGTCAGGAATCATTTATTACTGGAGACATGAAGCTCCTGGAATTTTTTTAACGCTTGATAATATTAATTGACACGTTGTTTGAACATCTGGTCTTCTTGGACTCCCTTCCCCCACTGATGGCAGAGATCATGAGAAAGGAAATGATCTTATGACACAAAGCCCATCCCTTTCATGTGCAAGTTGCAAATGCAAACACTGATAAGTGTATATGACTCCTGTGCAGCGCAGGTGAAGCTCATTATCATGAAAATGAAACGCTGGGAAGTAGACAGCAGGGCTTGAAGGTGCAGATCTGGTTCTTGTGGTTTAGGCGAGCGGTCTAACCCGGGGCACAAGCATGTGGGCTGATGACACAGTTTCACTCTCTGCTTAAATTCTGCCACAACGTCAGTTGAAAGGAATCTTTCTCACACCACATGTCGCTACAAACCTGAATGACTTACTTTCTTCAGAATACAAAAGGACAATTTTTGAATATTACCAAGGGCACTCTTATTACTGTGAAAGAGAATTGGGTGTATATATATTAGATCCCGACCGATAAAGGATTTTGAAGGCCGATACCGATACAAATATTTTGGGGTTTTAAAATCTGATATATCGGCCGATATTTTATTTATTTTTTTAAACTGGACATGATAGTCACAAATTTTGTCATGCTTATTTGAGTTAAGAGAACTGATGGGGATGTTTGCAAGCAATGTATGTATCATGACCATCTCAACGAGTGTTGCCAACAGGAACGGTGTAGAGTGCCCTCTGGTGGACAAACTATACAACTCCAACACTCGTGACATGGTTAAGCGTGTTTCGTCCGTTTTTATTTTATTTTTGAAATATTCATTTATCGGCCATTATAACTGCCAATACCGATCGTTTGGAAAATGCCTAATATTGGCCGATAATATTGGTCTGGCTCTAATATATTAGAGCACTAAACTAACTTTTTGCCACAACTACCAATGTCCGGTGACTTTATTTAAAATTTACTGGCCGTGAAACATCCTTATTAAAGTTACAAAAGTTATTCAGTAAAGAGCAATGAGTGATTGTTCTTTGTCTTCCGTTATTCGATTTTGTAAGATTAAAAACACAGTCAGCAGTAGGGATGGGAATCTCTAGGCACCTCACGATTCGATCCGATTACGATTCAGAGGGCTGCGATTCGATGCTAAATCGATTATCTGAATCTTTTGTGATAATAATCTTAAATATATACATGCATGTGTTAGTATTTATATATACAAAATAATTATACACACCACACACACATATATCATGTAAATACAAACTTTTATTTTGGATGCGATTAATCGCGATTAATCGTTGCCCATCCCTACACGTCAGGTTTTAACGAGGGTGTTTGGATCACGCGCGCCATCGCGTCTCTGATGGTCTGGCCACTGCACTTCCGCACTTCAGAGTTCCATCTTTTGCGTTTCATCAATATTACGTTATTATATCTAAAAATATATATATATATATTTTTTGAAAATTGATTTTTGACATTTTGTGAATTGATTCAGAATCGTCCACGTCCGCATCGCGATGCATCTAAGAATCAATTTTTCCTCCACCCCTAGTCAGCAAAGGGAATATTAGGCTGCTGTCACTTTAAGAGCTCCACAGATGCAATATAGGCATACGTTTACACACCCGTTTTATTTCTCAACTGTTAACGTTCAGTTAAGACGTAACTGACAGTTTCCAAGGATACTTGCCAAAACTTAAGGCATTTTGACAATTTTGTTTGAGCATGTCTGTTCAAGGTCAAGAGAGCTCAGTTGACTGTTCGCGTGCTGTCCGATATGCTGCTTTTTGGACACGTGCTTTATATGTTTAAACTTCCCACACAAAAGCGAGTTCCCTTCGTGTCGTCTTGAGCTTGAATATTTCAATTGGCAAAGCTTAAACTTTCGTGATGATGAAGCGCTGGCCCATTAACTGTCCAGAGCGTCGGTTTGTTTACGTTACCAAGCAACCATTTGCATACACAAAGGCGTACACAAAGGAATTTTTGTTTTTACGTTTAAAAAAAAAGCAAGCGGTACCAAACAGAATGCAGTTTCAAGAACCATTTTAAAAATGAGATGCTCATGACATGAGATGCTGAAAGAAAGTATCCACCAGCACCGCTACGCCAAATAATTTTCCTCTCAAATACGACTGAAAGGCTTACACTACTTAAGCGAGTGCAACAGACCAAATATGACAGGAGCCACACAGCTCCCATTAACCCACTCAATCTCTGTTATAGTCATAGAGTTTTGAAAGCTTGGCAAAGTTGTACATTTTCAGTCACCCGCATTAAAGAGGTCTAAGCAAATGGTCATTCCCACGTCAAAATCATTTCTGCTGCTTTTAGGAGCGCTCACGGTGGAGATCTGGGAGTGACCTTGAGCTGTGTTGACAACACGAAACTAAGGTGGAGGGGAAAAGACACAGTTGGGTTGGGAAAGAGAAAGAGAGAACGAAGAAGAAAACAGCAGCAGGCCCCTGCAGCTCATACAAACAGGGAAAAACAGCAATTCCAAGCAGGCAGGCTTGGTTTCCTTCCTTCAGACCCCGCACACACCAGAGCAGGAACATGTGTGACACATACTAGCTTACCATGGCTGTGGACAGACAAGACAAGAACAGAAGGAAAGTGCTCTCGTCAGCGCTCCACATGGGAGTGAGTGTGCCGTGATGAGTCTGCAGTTGTGCATGCCACGCTTGTGCAAGAGTGCGAGCGAAAATTTGGGCTGCATCCCAGAGCAGCAATCTAACAGCTTCTATTACTGATTTGTTTTTATCGTGATGCTTGCCGTCAACATGGCAAGCGCTCGATTGTTCTCTTTTTCCTGTTTTTGTTTCCCAAAAGAAGAGGCCTCTTGTGGCTAATGCTTCTTTTCTGCCTTTGCAAAGTGCTTGATCCACCTCTTGCATATTTGAAAGAGTTTACATCATTCGGCGGGCACATAGCATTGCCAAGATATGACTAATGGAAGGGAGACTTGGCTGGATGGCATCCACATAGTTTCAAGCAAGGTATGCTGAACGCCCCAAACAACACATCTGGTGACATAATGTTCAACAGAGCACAGTTTTTCAGGCAAAATCACTGGGATTTTTTTCAAGCCCTTCTCTGAGAAGAAACCGTGGACGGTTGTGCAATGCGTTCACACTGACCTTACAGGAATCTTCTTGTCAGTTTTTATTAGTCATCATGCATCCACCTACTCCCAAAAGGCCATTGAAGGCCAAGTCACACAGCGGCACAAAACACGCCCTCAGTTTTTGGTTTGTAGTCTAGACTAGTTTGATTCTGTCCAGACTGCACATGACTTCAAGTAGACAAACAGGGTCGGCAGCCTCAGACTCATGCCACACTGTATGCTAAAGATAGAGACAGGCGAGCTGGCCGACCTATTTAAAAGTGGCCCTTCATCCTCACTGCAATAATATTAGCACACAGGCATAACTACAGACGGGACAAAACAACAGCCCAAGACCCAATATAAACTACTGCCTGCTGGATTATACAGTCAATAGTAAATATTCACTGTATTTTAATGTCTAAAATAGACATTCTTACATTCCACAGGATGAAGAACTACATCCCCCAAATTCGCATGCACACAGATAGTAATAGAAACTGGATGGATTGGTTGGTGGTGGGGAGGGAATAGGGAGTTTCTCAGAAAATGTTACCTGCTTAGGGCATAATGCAATTTCAAAGAGAGGCGACGGCAGAACTTAAGAAGTGTCCTTGTGGGAAGTTTACATATTCAGAAATCGTAAATACAGCACGTGCATTAGGGTTAGCGATTTTCGACTTACTTGCTGGACAATTTCTTATACTGTAAACTTTTTAATACTAATGCAACATTATGAGGAAAAATGGATGGACATTGGGTGTGTGAATTATACAGTGTTAAAAGTGTTTGGTCAAATGTTTGTCTCATGGTTAACCAGCTAAATGAGCATTGTAAGCCTTATTGCTATTTTTCCATCATCATCATTTACAATGACAAATTATTTAGCATGTTAATTTGCTTCAGCCAAGGTTCTTTAACTAACACATCCCTAACTTGGGCGTAAAGTCAATCTATCTATTATTTTGTAAATCGATCTTCTTGAGAAATGCTTTACTTTCGGTAACACTTACGTTTAGAGTCCAATTCTCACTATTAACTAGTTGCTTATTAGCATGCATATTGCTAATCTGGCTGTTTATTAGTACTTATAAAGCACATTTTAAATGTCTTTTCTGCATGACAATATTCTACATCCCCAAATCTTACCTAATACCTAAACTTAAAGGGGTCATGAACTGGCTTTTTAAAGTTTTTATATTGTTGTCTGAGGTCAAATTATGACATTCGCTTGGTTTTTGCATTCAAAAACATCAAAATGAATAAGTAATAGGGTATTTTGTACCCACGTTTTTAGCCTACCTGAAAAACGCTCGGTTTTTATGGGCGTGTCGCACTGAAGATTTGGAAGTAAACGCCCACTGCTGTGAGTGGATAACAGTTTTGCATATTATAATGAGTTTCAACTCACCCGTCGATGCACTTGGGGGAAATTGTTTAAAAATGTCCAATGTTGTAAAATGGCAACCGGAATGATTCGCCCATACATGTTCGACCCAGAGTCCGTGTGTTGCACCATTCCTGTCAGATCCAATATAGACGGCACAGCACCGTTCTTTACTCTTAATCGGTCTGCAAATCCAGTCTTGTTTACAAAACAATCTTTAGTGAAATGAAGCGAACAGACGGACGATGTTTTACCTCATCAGCTGGAACGTCATTAAAAATAAAGTTTATCCATGCAGTCCTGTTGAAATCCAGAGGAAGCTTATGCAGCGACTGTCTTCTTCCACAATCAGGCACTGCACAATATTCTGTATTGCTCGGTAGCTCGATCTGGTTTGTCATCACGAGGTAGGCATCTATATTATTTAGCTATGCGTGTAATGCGCGAATCGGTGGGCGGGGCTAAACCGGCCATGTTGAAGTAGGCGTTGATCTTCTTCTGCGGGGGTGGTGTTTTATCCTCTTTGACGTCATAGTTCCCCACTTTGAAAAACGAGTCGTTTGCTGAGCCTGGTGTCAATAAAAGCTTTTATTGGACTAACAAGGACGTTTTCAGTTCTGAAACTTACAGGATATTCTTATAATATGATGACCTCAAAAGCTCAAGGAAAATTTGATTTCTCATTTCATAACCCCTTTAACAACAACTACCTTACTAACTAATAAGAAGCAGCAATTATGAGTATATTGAGGCAAAAGTCAAAGTTAGTAAATACCAAGAAATGGACATAACTTGCTCTTGCGGTGAAAATGAAAGACTTCTCTCTGGTGACGAATGCTGGATTTCTTCAATCATTTGTCCCGCTTACACCTTGGCCTACCAGAATAAACTTCAAGCACACATTAGTTTTTGAGTGCAATGTCCAAATCCAATCAACAACCGATGGATAGAACCAAGTCCCTAAACCTATTTTATTTTCATTAATCCGTTACACTCGGATGTACATCACATTACGGAAGAAATTATCTGTCGCTACTTTTGTTTCATTGCGACTTATAACTATAATTGTGTTCAAGTGTGCTCAACTCGAATGTTAATTTCAACATTAATTCAATGCACCATTACACTTGGTAAAATTCCTTCAATCTGCAGTGAATGAATGTGAAGTGTAGTGGCGCTGTGTGTGGGGAGGACTCACTGAAAACATTGTATATGACTGAAACCACCACTGTGGCTTAAAAGGGCTGACTTAATGATACTATAACTTTTTGTCTGTTTAAAATGCGGTTTTGACTTTGTATCTAAATTTGGCTATGACAGCAAGACCACAAATCAACCGACCACCAGGAAGCTCCCTGCGGCCACTCCATCCATCTGCCTGATGTTCTCCACCACGGGCCTCTAAAGTGAAGAGATTATGAGAGCAAGCCTTCATATAAAAAACATAAAAATCTAACCTGAAATGTAACACAGAAACACTCTGTGTGTGTGGAAAATGTATGAGAACGAGGTACCCTAAACCAGCCTGAAATCCATGTTTTTTCAGGCTGGTCTAACTGGTGGACCAGCTTAATCATGCTGTTCTCAAGCAAAACTGATCTGGTGTAACTGGTCCACCAGCAACATGACAAAATATTCATTATGGTGGTGATCAGGCAGGTTTCAGCAAGGTAGAAAAGCCAATATTCTCTCGAATAACAGATTGAAGCAACAGTAATTATTTGTAAATGATCTCCCAACCTATATCAGCTTTTAATATAATTATTTGGGGTAAACATAACCCAATGCAAAGACACTCTATTGATCAAAGCCCTTCCTGTGGAAACACCCATAACATTACCAAAACCCTCCAAAATTACACAATACACTTACACATCATTTCACACCAGCAGCACTGTTTCTGAACTTAACCGTCTCACTCAGAAACCATTTTGCTCATTACAGTCACGTGGAGAAATGTTCAAGAGCATGCCACAATCAAATCAAACAACACCTGAAACAGGCAAGACACACAGAAATTACATGCTCCAAGAATATTTCAAAGACCACAATCTTTTGTTCACCCAGCAAACACATCTAGAGCATTCCTGCTTTTTTAAAGTGCAAAAACGAATTAAATGTGTTGAAATATACAATATATGTGTGAAAAACAGCCTCTCTTACCTTACTATTTATGCACGTTACAATTCTCCATGCGATTTATGATTGTTTACTCACATAATGACTATAATTATGCATCAACCTTTAGTGCTACCACATGTTTAATATATAGATAATGTTAATATTAGTAGTGAGTGCATGATTAAATCAGAAAACGCTCCCAAAGAAAATGCCGAGTTCATTGAGGTCAAGTTAATCAAGTCAGTGAAATCAGCAACTAAAATGAAACCACATGAGATCATGTTCCTGTTAATACATCCTCTGGCACAGCTGCAATTTTGATTAAAAAAAGATACATTCATTTATTCCAGAACCCAAGCAGGGACTGCATGTTTCTAAAAATGCACATGAACGTCTAAGAAGTTCATTTACGTGCGAATTCTAAACATTTTTAAAATACGTGCGAATGAACAAAGTGGTGTGTTAAAGTCGGCGTGAAACGGAAGTTGAGATTGTCATTTTTTCCTTGTTGTGACGTATATCCGAGTGAAACGGCTTCTGAAATGAGAAAAAATATGTATATGGCGGGGCTTGATTTAAAAACCTATTTTTACTCTCTTGCATTCGAATAAGGTCATGTATTTATTTTTAAATTAGTCGGTGTTCTACAGGTTGTATATGTTGATACACCAAATGTTTTGCTACTTGCTTTTATCTCTTTTTACTAGATTTATTTTATTTGATTGAACTATTTTATTGTACTGGAAAGCACTTTGGATCAACTACGGTTGTTAAACTTGTGCTCTATAAATAAAGTTTGACTTGATTTCATCCTTCGTGAATTGATTGGATCGTTGGAGGTTGGGCGTTGCAAACAAAATGGAGGCAGATTTGAATGCGTTTCTCTGAGAGGCGGTGCACCGATAGCCGCACCCTCATCGGATCTGGCCGCACCCTTTCGCCATTCCACGTGACCAAAATAGAAGAGAGGTTGTTTCGATGGGGGAGGGAAGGGTAATGTATTTGATTAAAGATTATAAGGGTACATGATTTTTTTTTTAAATAATGAGGTGCACAGATAAATCATTTATAATAAACACTACAATATTACATATAAAAAGAAGATTTGAAAATTTGATTTCATGCCGACTTTAATGAAGTCCACTTTCGAAGAGGGGGGTGTGCTGCTGGGACGTCCCCAACAGCTCTGACACAATTCGAATGCTGCTTCGTTGAAAATATGAAACTTGAAGCATTATAGCTGTGGGGTTTTAGCAACTTTAAGTGACAATAGTCTCTTCTTTCAAAAGTTGTCAAACAAGTCAGTGAACATGTCTTTCAGAAAGTGATGCTGTTACTTAGAATTTTCTTTTCAACATAATGTTTCTATTTTACACACCGCAGGAAGAACTTGGTTATACTTACAAGTAGTGCTGAATCTGATATCGTCACATTCTATTATTACCTTCAATCCTCGCTTATTGCTGTTTTGCAACCCCTGTTACCGTAAACCACATACCTGTGGTGACAAAGGATGTAATTTCACAACACCTTGGTGCTATTCAGACCGCAGTTGAGCTCTTTCTGAGGTACAAAGAACTGGTTAAAAAAAAAAAGTATGCTACTGCGAGAAGAATTTCATATTGACTTGTACATAGCTAAAAAGAACACACGGTCATCTCACAAAAAATAAAATAAAAATAAAGAGTCACACCTTTGACTTTTTATGTTTTAGACAAAACATTGGTTAATGGAAGTTTTTTTATCGACATTTAGAAAATATCTCAAAAGTTTTGCGCAAATTTGTAACAGAAACATGGCTACAATAGCTCTGGTGACATTATCACTCTAGCTTTCACTGTTTTCTTTTTTTTTGTAGTTTTCTTTTTTTTTGTAGTTCAGAATACATGTAATGTGGATTGCAAGGTTTAGGGTTCATTCATTCCATCAAAACTTTCAGTATCTGAAATTGGATTGGATTCATTTGGATTGACGAAAATGAGCGCATGTAAACATACCTATTGGAAATCAACGACTTAAAGGTACAATATGTAGGATTTTGGCAGTTAAAATATCCAAAAACTACTAGGCCAATGTTACATATTTTGCTTGGTTGATTACTTACAAAATCCCAAATGTTTCCAACTATTCGTAAATCGTGAGAAAATTTGGATTTTAACCAAGCAGGGGTGAGGGAGTCGCCATCCAATGGCGTCATATCCACGTTACCCTCGGTTTCAAATAGTTACCATGGCGGCAGACGTGGACAACTGGGTTACGCCTAACGGTACGCTCACGCTGCTGTTGTTTTGTTCAAACATTATGGACCATGGCAAGCAGACTTTGAGACAAAAACAGGACTAAAACAAAGATCAACATCTTTCGAGATGCCGCTCCACGTACGCGACTATTTTTTACGCAAGTGGCATCTCTGTCAAGAGTATTTCATGTACTTTATTAGACAGGTGAGCAAATGTACATAAAACTAATCAATGTTATTTAGTTCAACATGATGAAATGTTATGTTATTCTAATGTTGATCTATCTTACCGCTAGTCTCATACAGCCAACACACAACCTAACTAACAACATTCAACACACATTTAAATGCCGTTTAGTGTGATAGTGTAAATGCTAGAGCAAGAGAAACAGCGCTGCGTTAACTAAAATTTAATTTGTCTAATAAACTGACCTGTGAGTATTAATTGAGCACTTGCGTATAATGTTGTGTGTGTGAGATGCTAGTATACGTCTCTTATTGCAATTGCGCCATGCTTCACACCACAGTCATGTTAAAAACAAAGTATTCACATATACATAAAAGATCCATCAGCTCGGACAACAAGATCCATATTTCCGCCTAATGCTTTGCGTCATCGATGTACGCCTATGTTATTGTAAGAGGTTAGCGATCCCTGGTGGTGAAAAATCCTACATATTGTACCTTTAAGATGTCTTTAATCACTGCAAACTGTTGGCGTGAAACCCTCTGCTTACTACCATTGTTTGATAAATCGCTGGTCGAACCGATGTTATTATATCTGGCCCAGTCAGGCAATTAATACAAACAGAGTGCAATTTAGCACAGCAGAACTTTAATAAACACACATGCCACTTTAATAAACAGTTTCATTGCCAGAAATGTCTTTTAAATTGGGAAGCTTGAAAGAAAACAAACCCACATGTAATGAAAGCGATCCACACTTGGCTAGACAGACCGACAGTGAGACGGACACACACTGCCGCGTGACTCATCCACATATGATCACTCTTCTCCATTACTTATAGCCACCTGCGGCACCTACTCCTCAACCTACATGTCCAACAACCTACTCCAGCACTATCCTCCCCTTGTCCTTTCCTCTACTGTGTCGACCTAGAGCCCAGTTGGACCGCACCTGCGACACATAATGACGACAGTCGATCGAAGCCATGCTTAATCGGGCTTGTTACATCACCACGAATGATGATCCCCTGAATGAGATAATGTTTCGAAAGCATTGCGGCCACAAGCTGGAGTGGGATGTGGCGACAGGCCAGGGACACCTCGCGCAGTGCAAACTTCAGAATAGACGCTCTAGCTCTCCCAATAAAATAACTGCTTGTATTCTTGACTATCTCTTGTGTATATGCATGCAAAACATCAGCGATAATGTTTCACAGGGATACTGAATTAGATGCAGGCCAGTAAATGCCTTTTTAAAACACATAAGCATGACCTGAAGCGGCACACACCCCATAAAAGGCTAACATGCAGGTTGTGTTTCGAAACCCCAAAAAAGTGCTGTAGACACAGGAAGTATGGCATATGGATGCATCTCAATTTGTATCATAATCATTAAATATTTAGTTAGTTATGCTCCCCTGGAACTGGTTTTTAGATCATTGGATATGACATTATGGTGCCTTGGAAGCCTGTTTGTAATGAACACAATGAGAATAGATTGCTTTGTAATACCTACATTTTTCCAGATAAATAAGATAAATTAGTTTACTGATGTGCATTCTTATGTTGTCTCGTTCTTTTAATTATGGAAGGCTTTGTTTAAAAAATGATGGCATTCTGTTTGTGCCAAAAAGTGTCCTCTGCTTTGCACTGTACATTTGTCTGTTTAGTGCCATTGCTGTTTCTATTTGTGTCCTTCCTTCTCCCTGTTGTGCGTTTACCTCGATTTTATGCAGTGTTGGGGAAAGTTAATTTTAAAAGTAGTGTTAATATATTGTGTTACTCCCTAAAAAGTAGCTAACTGCATTACCTAGTTACATTTTATGCAAAGTAATGTGTAAAGTTCTATTTTTGGCAAATGAAATAGCCTTTTCACACCGTAAGTGAAGTGAATAAGCCTCAGGCTGAAGGAAATGCAAATTCACTTTATTATTGGATAATAAAGTGAGATTAAATGTACAAAGTGTATTTGTGTTTCATTATTAAATTAAATACTATACTTAACATTAGTATAGAACTACAATAACCATCATGTTCACACACAGCATCTCTCTGCTTATGGTGCGTTCAAATTACGCTGAAAGATGGTAAACGAGTGGGATGTTTACGAGTTGGGGATGTGTCATGTGTCAACGAGAAACATGGCGGAATACCACCATTTTTAGGTATTATAAATATTATTACCAATATTTAAATTTTACAGTGGCTTCATAAATTAATTAAAAACATTAAAAAGCAAAGCACATCTGATGCACATTCTTTGTTCTTCATTATCTAGAAGAGTTGAAAACCTTGCATTTTTGTGCAGTTAAATAAGAAATGGTGCACCACCTTCTTGCTCCGCAGAAAGTGACTTGAACGCACCTGACATAGTAAACACGACTTCCCACCTTGTAAATACGAAAACTTATTCTCGATTTCTCTCAACATGGGGACGGGAGAGGTGTCAAGAGGTGTAAACAGCGTTACTTATTTAAAAAAGTAACTCAGATATCTTGTTGGAAATTTCAAAATAATGCGTTACTTGACTAGTTACTTAAAAAAGTAATCTGATTATGTAACTCGCTTTGCTTGTAATGCATAATTTCCAACACTGGTTTAATGCCAGTGTTACTCTCAGCGGAGTAAAGTTACTCTCAGTGGAAAGTAAACAAATAGAACACTGAGATTTTTTTGTCTGAATATAATGACAAAGAACAAAGATGAACCATATGAGTCTACAGATCTATTCAAGTTTCTAGAGATAAATGTATACGTTTTTTTGAAAACTCATTATTGGGAAAAAAAGAAGAAAAAAATCTAAATATTTTTATTTGTTTTGTGTCATTCTCCCAGTTATAACTTATAACTGCATGTACCTTAATCCATTAAATAGCCTAATTAATTAGCATTTGTGAATTTTCAATGATTTATAAAAACATTTTGCTTGCTCAAGTCATGTGTGACTGCGGCTTTACCAGAACCCTACATGAAAAAGGGCAACACACAATCACCAGCCAGCAGTGGCCTTTGGTTTTGAACAGGCTGAATGCATGAAATACAGGTAATCAACAATCAGCTGATAAATTTAAAAATCACTATTGAGGCGGGGCATCCATAACATTCGAACTGACGTCACTGTGGCCAGTGCAGGAAATAAGTGAAATGATAGTGGACTATGGAAAACACACTGGCTTATTCGTATCAGAAAGATTGTCCCTCTGACAACCAACGCAGGGTTTAACTGATATAGGCACTAAGACCTGCAAATCACCATGCGGTTTGTAATATCACTGGAAACGGGGATGAAGCATATCTATCAAGTAAACTGGACTATATAGAATGAAGTCGTAAACACGGAACAGCACACGCGCCTCCACGACATGCAATCGTCTCATGATTTAAAAACACTCAGCTAACATCAAGTTCAAGTTCGGGTATTTAAGCATTACACATCCTGAAAATCGTTTAGAATTGAAATACACCAAACATCTTAATCCGATATGGTAAGAAACCGCATATTCTTTAAAACTGTACGATGCAGTATGCCACATAAATGCATCGATTTGATCTCAAGACGCACCGGTACGTTCATTGGCGTATATATTAACCTACACAGCAAAGACTGAAAATAAATCGTTACGAAAGAAACGATCACCTACCCTTATTCGATTCACAAGCACTTAGAAACGGGGTGAAATATTAACAGCTGAAATCTCCAGGTCCCTGTGAAATATCGAGGGTGTATAGGCTATGTTTATTTCATTTTTGTCCAACGTTAAAAAGCAGGGCAAAAGATAAACAGCTGCAGATGTCAAAGTCTCTCAATCTTGAGGCTCTCGGTGATAAAATCCAATGTTAAGACATTATAGAGCCGTTCATGTGATTGTTCCCACGCAGCAGCGAGTACATTCCCACGCACGCACGACACACACAGCGAGAAGCGGTAAGTTTAGTTTTGGTCTGCCGGTAATTCAGTTTCATAAACCGGGAGCCCCGCCCGTGTCGACCAAGAGTCGGTCAAGTGCGTGCCCAATTGGTGCGCGTACACACACACTGGGAGGCGCAGAGACTCTTACTGTGTGTGTGTGTGTACAGCCATGACTAAGCAGAGAAGTCTGTTAAATACAGGACAAGAGTTTATGAATTCCTCTCAACTGTTATTACAGTCGTGTGATTGTTGGGGAGTAGTTGTTTAAGTTGCTATATGTTTAAACATGATCTGACTGCGGTTTGTGACAGAAATGTAGATAAAGGGGTGTGGATTAGGACATGATCAGACCTCATGACACACTTGAGAAAGTACACGGACTTCTTTCTTTCTTCTAATAGATTATTAGGCTATATTTATTTAAATGCAATATTAATCATACAATTTCAGTTAGCCTATTATCAGTAGATAGATATACACACAGTATATAGTCAAATGGCCACAGTATGACCATTTTGTACATTTCATGTGGTCATGTTGTAATGGACTGTTTTTAGTGTTTTGTGTTGTTTTTTTTTTTGTTGTTATGTGCAGTTCTCAAATTTGCTCGACCAGCAGTGTTAATATGCAGCCCAACAGCACTGTCTTTTCACTTTCTGTATCACTCCACCTCTCTGTGTTTGTGTGAGTTAATAGCTGAATTTTTGTGTTTGAATTTTTCGCCAAGTTTGTTACAAAAAAGTGATAAGTGTTTGAAACCTTTGAGATTATCCTGTTAACATTCAATTCCATAATGCACCACAATAAGGAGTGTATAAAACCCATGTACATTCAGCAAGCAACTATTTTATCTCAGATTGGCTTCAACTTTAACAGAGATAAGATCAAGATTCTCAAGATAAAATCCACAAGCAGGGATCCATTCATTATGAATGGAAGTCCCCTGGATGAAGTCCAGTCCTTCACCTACCTGCACAAAATCATTAACCAACAGGGCGGCACAGATGCAAATGTCAAGGCAAGGATTGGCAAAGCAAGTGTGGCCTATACAGCATCTGGAGCTCCAGAGATATGACCTTGGCAGCAAAGATCCGCCTATTCAACTCTACATGAAGTCAGTGTTGAGCTGAAACCCCGAGATGACCATTAGGAAGGTCCCAATCTTCTGTCTCGGAAGTATTCTCCAGATCCGCTGGCCTGACACCACCAGCAATACCAATCTTTGGGAAAGAATACACCAATTCCCAGCTGAAGAAGAAATCATTTAGAGAAGATAGGGGCACAAGACGTCATATAACTGACGTCTTGGGACGTCTTTTGACCATACGTCAACATCCGCCTTTTTAGGGTACCCTTTAACGTCGGTAAGATGACGTTATCAGATCCTAACCCTACCCCAGACAAGAGCCCATCTAACGGAGAGCCTTGGCACTTCCTATTAGCCCCGTTGTGTATCATCTTGGTTGCAGTTCCATTAGAATTCCACTGGAGTGCAGAATGAATGGGAGTCTATGGGGCTAAACGGCTAAAAGTGTCTCTTTCACCTGCTTGTCGTTAAATCAACATAGATTTTATTGTTGATTCCGCAAGTTCAATATAGATTATAGACCAAAAGTCGAATGAACGAGTACTTATGTCCTTTTGATTTCTTACAGGTTAGGCCGTTGTTGGCCCGAACACGCTACCATTCTGCTATTGTGTGACGTCATCACAGTTTTGAATGGATTTTTAGAACAGAAGTGAACTTAAAAATTCAATTTTCAGTGTATTATCTTAGCCCTCCCCTTTGAATGCAACTTTAAAATTACTTGACAAAAAATTACATCCTGAGAAAAGTGGATTTCTGGGGGTGAAACCCCATTGACTCCCATTCATTCTGCACTCGACCGCGAGCGCCCCCGCATGGACAGAGACGTGTTACTGCAGACAGTCCAGAACCTGGAAGTAACCAGCCAGTGTCAATTCTCTTCAATTAGACTTTCTCTGCCCAGACCTAAACCTACCCAGTCACCTAACCAACGTTAAAGGTGAAGCGTCAGTTGTATGATGGCGCGGGATCGTCATCTAACCGACGTTTAAGGGTACCCTTAAAAGGCGGATGTTGACGTATGGTCAGCTGTATGACGTCTTGGGATGAGACTGTGTTAGCACAACCTTCGTAATCCACCAAGGTGCCAACCAACAGCAATAGGCATTGAAGTGGAACCCCCCAAGGAAAGCACATAAGAGGCCATCCAAGAAACACCTGGTGACGTGACCTTGAGGCTGACAATCAACAAGATCGGATACTTGGAACCAGTTGGAAAGAATGGTCAAGGACAGAGGACTCTGGAGATCACTCCCGGGGTGGGCATAAGCAGCACTCAGCAACTAGTAATAATGCACTTTTAGTGACTCATTGATTGAAATTGTGATATAATTATTCTTTCAACAGCACTACCACCACTTCAAATTCACACACTGAGTTTCATTCACCATTACACTGTGGCCCCCTATAAGGCTCTTTGTCTAGCCATTTGGCCAAGTGTAGCTGAAATGTTTATAGTTGCAAATATTCCAAACATAGCCTTTCTTTTTGTCTCAGCCAGTCCAATGGTGTATATTTCAGGTGCCCATCCAGACTCATTTACAAATCTATGTTACATACACGCTTATTTTCACTTAGAGTTTTCCTCAAAGTGTGAAAGCAAATGTACCAACATGCATTGGCAGCCGTTACACTGTTGTTAAATTATGACATGTTACTAGCCACCAGGGGATTTTAAAATGGGACAAGGATTGATTTAGAAAAGTAGAAAAAGAACAATGAAACTGCATTCGCAAAACCACACACTATCTTCACTGAATGTTTTAGTAAATGATTAATCAGGGAAGCATTACTAAAATCCCTAGTTCCCTTAAATTCCTCAAGAATGCAACGAGTAATGACTACACGTGAAATAATTTTTTTTAAATTTTTTTTTTATTTAACAATCAGACATACATAGAAAACAGGCCAACATAGTGCAGTAGTGAGCAATCTTGTAAAATCCATAATTCCGTGAAATAATTTTACGAGAAGGCAAGGCAACACAATGAAATAACATTTGTGGTTGTCTTAATTTGTCAGTTTGGGAAATATCCATTCTGATGTTAGTTCCCTTTCGGCCCTTAAACAGCAGAATCAGGCAGAGAGATGTTTTAATTCTGGACCACAGGTTCCTCCTCAGCTCCAGAGTTCAAACTCAAGACAAAGAGACTGCATTGACATGCATAGCATTCCATTTTCTCATACGACATTGTTGAGATTCTTCCCGTATTTGCCTTCGGGGACTTTCCAGATTGCCTCTAAGGCTTGCGTGTTCATTATCCACATGGCCTTATTACCTGATTGTCTGTCCACAATAAATCATGGATGAATGGAGAAGAAGAATATGATTGTCCTGATCAGTGCCTGCATCAACTTTGGAGACACTGTAACTTGTATGTTTTTCGCAGCGTGGGGTGCAGGTCATTGTTATTTAAGAGTGATTTTCACAGAAAATAAAACCAGTCACATTACTTATTTTTGAAATACACATTTTAAACCAACACACAATCACCTCAAAATGCTGTTTTCCAGCACAAAAAGCTTCTTCTTTAAAGGGATACTCCATTTTTTGGGGGAAAGAGGCTTATTTTACAACTCCCTCAGGGTTAAACGTTTGAGTTTTACCGTTTTCTAATCCATTCAGCTGATTTTCTGGTATTTAGAAGAATATCAGTAACCACCGCAGTTATGGTCTCATTGACTTCCATAGTATATATTTTTCCTACTATGGAAGTCAATGAGACCAGAAACTGTCTGGTTACTGATATTCTTCTAAATACCAGAAAATCGGCTGAATTGATTAGAAAACGGTAAAACTCAAACGTTTAACCCTGAGGGAGTTGTAAAATAAGCCTACTTCCCAAAAAAGTGAAGTATCCCTTTAAGGTGAAGATTTTTTTCTGTGCAATTCCATATCCATTGGGAGCCTTTGAGCAGAAAGGTTTAGTTGCTGAAAGGGTTTTGGATTCAAACGATGATACATGGGTTTCTATCCCGCTCCTAGCCAAAGAAGATCCTCTCTTAATGGTTTCGTTTTTTTTCTGCCAGACCTGGGCCTTTATCCTATAGACCATGGGGAATTTGGCAGGTATCAGCAAGTTCATCAACAAACACTAAACCTTAGAACAGGTTTGGGTTTTAAAGTCAAATGTTGGGTTTGGGCCAGCCAGTTAATCCAACAAGCGAGTTGCAACAAGCGGTGTGACTTTGGCACCACAAGTGCACGTCCAACTTTTCTTGCACTGCCAGTGGATGGCAGATCATGTACTACAACATTACATACGTTTACAGTAGTAGGTTGGTTTCAGAGTTACGTCACAGGCAGCATGTGGCAGACAGGGTTACACTGCAAAAAATGAAATCTTGCCGAGTTAAAAAATCTTAAAATAAGGCAAGAATTCTTCTTTTTTTTTCTTCTAAGATAAATTAACTAGCCTAGAACTAAAAGCCAAAGATTATTTTGCTTGTTTTGAGAAAATTTTACTTAAATTTTCTTACTTAGAAAAAAATGCCAATTTTGGTGATTTCTTTCATTTAATTAAGTATCTTTTTAAAGTGAATGGTATATTTTGACACACTCCAATGTGTCCAATTCCAATTTCAAGACATATGTTCTTATTTTAAGAGCACAATGTTTCTTATTTTTAGAAAACAATGTTAGCACATTCAGACACAAATATATATATATATTTTAAATTGTTTCCAACTTTACATTGAATGAATGCATGAGGCTTTTAGCGCTTTCATATGAACTACTGTCCACCCAAAGTGCTTTGCAATCATGTCAGGGGATCTCTCCTCAACCACCACCAGTGTTCATCATCTACTGGGATGATGCGACGGCAGCCACAGCACCAGTGTGCTCACCACACACTAGTGGAGAGGAGAGAGAGAGAGAGAGTGATAAAGCCAATTCAGTGAATTAAACATTATTTAGTTTGGACCATAACATTTTTTTCAGTGCTGACAACTGTCAATATCTTGTACATCAACCTAGCAGTAACTTCATTTTAAAAGATTTTTCCCCCCAAAATGAAAATTTCCTGATAATTTACTCACCCCACTGCCATCCAAGATGTTCATGTCTTTCTTTCTTCAGTGGAAAGGAAATTAACTTTTTTGAGGAAAACATTTTAGGATTTTTCTACACACAATGGACTTGAATGGCAACCAAAATGTTGAATCAAATCTACCAATCAAATCTAATTAACATCCACTGAAAATTTCCACTGAAAAGACACACATCTTGGATGGCATTTTGGGTGAGTAAATTATCAGGAAATTTTCATTTTTAAGTTAATTGGGGAAAAAGTAGTGAAGTAGTGAAAAAGTTAGCAAAGGTCTTTTGATCACTAATTGTTGACAGCAGTTGTTTTCATCAGGTTCTTATAGACGGCAGTTGCTTAAATTACAATAATTTAAAATAATTGCTCTCTTTATTTTATATATATATATTATTTATACTTTATTTTATTATTTTATTCAATTTCTCAGTGATGTATGTGTAACCTTGTTGTATGTGTTAACTTTACTCAGAAATAAAAAATACATCATTTTTACTAGGTTTTACAAGCAAGTAACAATAAAGGACGCAATGACGTTACTAAACCAGTGAGAGGCAGCACTGCATTAAAGCGTGCCTAATGCGCAGAAGAAAAAAAACAAAGAAGAAGAAGCGGCACTCGTCGTGACGTGAGAGCATGCTCGATAGGCGCCAATTTTGCAGATGTGGAAACTAACGTTCGTTGACAGACTGACTACATTTTTATCTGGAGCCTCGCTACGTTTTTAGAGTAAGTTAATAATAAGGTGAGTAATCAAATCAAGCTTGCGACTTTTGTGTGAATGATTTTTTTACTGTATGTCGATATATTTTACTGGTCTGCAACTAATGTGGACCAACTAATTCTGATATTAGGAGCTTGAAGAATATGCCTTGGTGTGGCCTGTTTTTTTTCTGGTAGCTAAGTTAACTTAACAGCTCCTGAATGCCTAAAAAACGATTTATTTGTCCTAAATGTAAGAATTATTATTGTGATTTCACAACGGCATTATACTCTATAATTATACTTTATACTTGATTTTTAAATAAAGTAAATTCAGAATGTGAAGCATGCAATGTAAAAGTGATTTTATTTTCTCAAACTCTTTTCTCAAACTGCTTTATCATTGCTGATAAAATGAGCCATTTTTTAACAATATGAAAAACTTAATGTTAAGTGATGTTATCCCTACTGATGTTATCTTAGTGGAACCTCTCATTGCATCAAAGATGGAGCAGACCTTCTCAATGCGAAGACATGAGATTGTGGGCAGATGGAGCAGTGGAGCTCTTTTTACAGAGAGACAAGTAAGTTAAGTACTTATGCATATCCCGTTTTCCACAATGAGAAACCACATTCTGTTTAGGTTTGCTTTAGAATTGGCCTGTAGGCCTGACCATGCATTGAACAATGTCCACACTGTCCCATGCCTTGTGTGTGTGTGTGTGTGTGCCTGTGTTATAGGTGTTTGCAGAGTTTGACAGGATAGTCACCACAGATCTGCAGACAGCAGAGTAACTTTAATGGTGCTGTGGATCTCTACACACCACACTTTGTCACAATCTTCAAGTCTTCAAGAAGCATTGGAGAGAAATTGGATGGGCTTATGCAGCAAATTAATACAGAGGTGAGTTTACTGCCGCGGCGCCGCCTTCATTTTTTTATTATTATTCTGAGTTGATCATAGTTTTGCTTACGATCTATCTAGCTGTTTACTTAAGTGTTGTGTTGTTTTGTTGATAAACCCTTTAACTGTAATCTTAATAGTCACTTCTCCACTTAAAGGGATAGTCCAATTTTTTTTGAAATAGGCTCATTTTACAACTCACCCAGAGTTAAACAGTTGAGTTTCACCGTTTTCGAATGTAACTCTGGGGGAGTTGTAAAATAAGCATATTTCCAAAAAAAGTGGAGTATCCCTCAGATTCCGCCTGTATTCTGCGCACAGTGTTTCTCCTGTTTGTCAGTGTTGTTTCATCTGCCTTTAAATTGGTTTAAATAACTGAGACGTGCGTTCTCCACTGAATTCAAGCGCTTCTCACTGGATCTCGTGAGCGAGACGATCAGAGTAAACGCCTCTGCTCTAGTGAACTTGCGCTGCCATTTGGACTTTGAGCTGAGTGGATAAATGGTGCGTGTGGCGCGCGGTTCAAATGGGTTTTGTTCAGCTTTTGGCGCACAAACATTAATTAAACTCTTGATATCGTTTTATCAAGAAAAAATATTATGATAATTATCGTTTTATCGCCCAGCCCTGCTTAAGGAAGAGTAAATCATGGGCTTAATTTCATTTTTGGGTAAACTATCCCATTAAGAGTCGTAATAAAAAGAAAAAAAAAGATAAATGATATAAACTAATACATGGATTAAAGGCAGTGTATGCAGGGCAGCTAAATGATGATTATTCATGCCTTTTCACTTTTCCCTGTTGTAATATTTTTTTGTTGTTTGGTTTCATTCAGGTATGTGATGTTGATGAAGCCTGGGCACAAGTATCTGTTGGGGACTGTCATTGATGAAGAACTTCTCTCTCTCTAACTCTCTGTCTACTGCCATCATTGTTGAGAGAGGTATTGTAATGGATAATCTGTAGAACCTGCCTCAGGCAATTTGCATCTATTTTGGTCAGTCTTATGCTTTAAATTTGGATTTCGCAAAAGAAATAAACACTTTTAACTTCATTCAGAAATTGATGCTTGGTTTGGGACAAAACAAACTCCCAACAAAACGGCAATCTCTGAAAAATTACTTTGTCTTTCTTACCTTTCTTGGGCTTTAAAGTGCTAGATGCCTAGGCTGAACCATTGGTCACCCAGTATCATGCTATTAGATCATAACGATAAACCCAGGCATAGCCTTTAGCAACTCACTATCATGGCAAAATGTCATGACCACAACATCATTGCAAGTTTCAAGGCCCAGAAAGGTAGTAAAAACATTGTAAAAATAGTCCATGTGACTACAGTAGTTCAGCCTTAAAGGGCACCTATTATGCCCCTTTTTACAAGATGTAATATTGGTCTCAGGTGTCCCCAGAATGTATTTGTGAAGTTTCAGCTCAAAATACCCCACAGTTAATTTATTATAACCATTTGAAAATGTCATTTTGGGGCCTGCTTAAAAATGAGCTGTTTCAGGGGGTATTCCACCTTAAATGCAAATGAGCTGCATATCCCCGCCCTGCCTTTGGATGAGGGCGTAACTTGATACCTATGGCAGGCAGTCGGTACTGAGAGAGTGAAGAGACGCGCCGTTTTGAATGTCATTCAGCCGTACGTTTGAATCGGAATATATAAATAGCATGAAGAGACTCCGGCAGAATAAACATATGAGAATGGACCAGTACGTCTCGGTATGGTTATTTGCTACTTTTATGTACTTTAGAGTTGTAATAGCGTCCCATTTGAAATGATGGATGTCCAACACACACACACACACACACAGACACTAGCGCAAGTTTTTGAAACTACATACACATTCTGTGATAAAGTTTGCTACGTACGAGCGAAATTACATTTATGCGATGGACCTGTGGCGTCATGTTTACTTGTCATACAGGTGCTTCTGTGGCAAATGTGAGAAGATGGCTAACTTACAGAACACCAACATATATGCAGTTTTTAATACAATATATTTAAAAATATATATATTTATAAACGTGTGGTTACACACTATACAAACAAGGTTTTAAATTATATACACAGACATCCTACGACGGCAATAACTTTAGACGCATTTGTTGTTGAATTGGCTGACATTGACTGAAAAGACTATTTGCTCAAAAATCATAAAATACACTTACTGTTACTGGAGGTGACGGTGGATCGCAAACAGTAGACGACGATCCACAGTTGAGGATTAACTTTTAAGCCACAACAACAGGATTAACCCACGAGTCCACGACAGAACATTAATTTACGTTTCCAAGAGACGTCGGCTGTCGTCGTTGAAACAATGAAGGATGGTGTGTACAGATCACCGAGGGCGGGGTCTATGCCACAGCCACACTGTCAATCAACCCCCTGTCTCCCGTTCTACGTCACAAAGACCTGGATCTCAGAACAGCTCGTTCTGAGGCAGTGCAGATGATTTATTGAGATTGTAAAAAAACTACTGGATGGATTTTTATCATTCTAGGGTGGTTTTGCTCACACACTGCCAACACACATTTATGTTCAAACACCATGTAAAAGTGAATTTTCCATAATAGGTGCCCTTTAATATTATGAAGCGAGTCTCTTTATGATCTTTATGAGTAATATTATGATCTCTTCTCTTCACTGTCATTCTCCTACACTGTTGATGTAGTGTAAACAGCCCAGTGCTTCTGGTTCTACGTCAGAGCGTAGGCTTATTATTGGCCAGCATCACACATGACTAGCGTTGGCCAATAGTGAGAGAGCGTTCGGAAGAATGAATGTCTGAATAATGTCTGTAGAACCCAGAAGCACTGGGCTGTTTACACTACATCAACCCATTAGTTGGATTATTTTTATTAATTTGCAATGACGTTGTAGTCAATGGAGGGACCGAAAGCTCTCAGATTTCATCAAAAATATCTTTATTTGTGTTCCGAAGATGAACGAATGTCTTAGGGGTTTGGAACGGCATGAGGGCGAGTAATTACTGACAGAAGTTTTTCGGGTGAACTATCCCTTTAAGATGCTGTCGGCATATTCATTTCTAATGTACATGTGTGACAGAGACATTGCTTTTCCATTGTTTAATTTTTTCCAATTTTATATACCAAGTTTGGTCTCCGAAGTGTTATTGATTAAAGTGATTAATTGTTATTTATTGAATTACTGTTTGTTGAGGATGTGTTAGTCAGGGTATGGTCTCAAATATATTTATTTTTATTCAGATTTTATATTTTAAAAAATATGTTGTAGGGATGGGGCGATAACCGGTTTCACGATAAACCGTGATAAAATGTACTGACGGTTAGTATTATCGTTTAAAATTTAATTATCATTAAAACCGTGTTTGATTATCGTGATTTTAATAACTCACTGAATCCTGTCGGCCAGTCTGACGCAGGCGCGCAGCACGCAATATTTTTTTAAATTACTATTCGAGAAGGAATGGTGGAAGGCAGTGACCGTGCTCAGGAGATTTTTCAGCCTTTTAACAGGACCAAATCTGAGGTGTGGTCATTTTGGGTTTTACAAAAAACTATTAAAAATAACTTTTGGAAATAACAATCACAGTCCTGGACAGTGAGTGAGCTTACACATTAAGATAATATCGGATTTTCTCCAGTCATTGTTAAAAAACAAGCTAACAATCCTTGCTAACTAGCGTTAGTGAAGCGGCCTGACGGATCTTTCTGCCTCCACCTAAGCTCCGCCCACAAAAAAACGTCACCATGTTTACCAACTGTAAAAGGGTCTAGAATCTTGCTTAAAAACTGCATAGAGAGGCTTGTTTTATTTGTTGTTTGTTGATTTTCAATTATAAAACTTGTTGAAATGTTTTCAGTGTGAGCATCAGTTCTTTTTGAGCACTTTCATACATTTTTAACAAAACCGTGATAATATTGATAATCACGATTATTTTGGACACTATAATCGTGATATGAAATTTTCATACCGTCCCATCCCTAATATGTTGTTGTACTTAAATGTTTTTGGGTAACACTTACAATAAGGTTAATTAGTTAAACATTTCCTAAAACATTAAAACCAATGATTGTATTGGTTAACATTAGTTAATGCACTGTGAACTAACATGAACATTATTATTAACTAACATTATTACTTAATTTATTAGAGTAAAGCTTACTTGCTATTTTAAGGCAATCAGTTTGCGTGGTTTTAACAAGTAAACTGGATTGCTTTTGAAGTAAAGTAAACTCAACTAGCATAAATTAATACATCTAAACTAAATGAAATTAGTTTTAAGTTACTGGAGCTCTCATGTAAGTGTACACTACTAGACATGCACATTCCTATTTCACTTTACTCAGTTTTTTTCAAGGCAATTGGTTTGCATGCTTTTTTCAAGTTTACTAATTGAATTTTACAGCTTTGTTTTAATATGCTTACCAACTGCTGTGATGTGATGCATCGCTGTAATTTTTGCAACAATCGTTTGCTTTCCTTTTGCATTTGGAGTTAATAAAGCAATATTAAGAGCATGATTGTTGTACCGGATTTATTAAATGTATCTCCGTTTCAGAGCTTATTTTTAGAAATAGTCTCGATTGAGACATCCATGTTAGTTCTTAGTTACTTATTTTAACACTTTAAATACTTATTTTAAACCAAACCTTTCATTCAAAATAAGCCTGACACTCTTATAATGTATATATATATTCTTAAATCAAGTTATTTTAAACCAAACCTTTCCCTAAAAATAAGCCCGAAACCCTTAAAATGTGTATATATATTCTTATATCAAGATATTTTAAACCAAACCTGTCCCTAAAAATAAGCTCGAAACCCTTACAATGTGTATATATTCTTATATCAAGATCATTTAAACCAAACTTTTCTCTCAAAATAAACCTGAAACCCTTAAAATGTGTATATATATTCTTATATCAAGATATTTTAAACCAAACCTGTCCCTAAAAATAAGCTCGAAACCCTTACAATGTGTATATATTCTTATATTAAGATAATTTAAACCAAACTTTTCTCTCAAAATAAGCCTGAAACCCTTAAAATGTGTATATATTCTTTAATCAAGATAATTAAAAACAAACCTTTCTCTAAAAATAAGCCTGAAACCCTTAAAATATGTATATATAGTCTTATATCAAGATATTTTCACCAAGAGTATTTACAACTAACCACAAACAAAACAAGAAAAAAATACTAGATTTTACTATTTTTGCATTGGTTTCAAGATATTTTTACTGCTTGAATCAAGTTAACATATCTAAAATTAAATTTAAATTTAAGTTTATTTGTCTTGTTTCAAGAAGTCTTATCAAGTAAAATTTTCTCACCCCATTGGCAGATAATTTTGCTTGTTTTTAGTTTTTTTTTCTTAATTTAATTTTTTTTCTTATTTTTGTATGTCGATTTTTTGCAGTGTAAAAGTAATGTCATCAAAATGCATATTTGTGCAGGCCACAGGGAAGTGTAATTCTAAAAAAGCAGAGAGAGAGAGAAAAGTTGTGAATTAAATTAAATCAAGGTAGCTTAATAATACCCTAATGAAAATAATGAAGAAAACGACACTTGCATTAACACTTGCTTGGTTAATTAACATCCTATTAGCCTAAATAAACTACTTAAAACAAGGAAAGGTTGCTCATATTGAAGTAATATTGAAGAACTCACAAACACTGGACGCAGGATCAGTTGCTGTTGGCCCAGTTAGTAATAGAAAATAAAACATAATAAAAGGGAAATTTGGCACTGGGATATCACGCAAAACTAAGCATTTAAGCTGTCCCAGACTTAGGTGCTACTTTTAGGGCTAAAATGCTTTGTGAATTACTCTTAGTGAAAAAAATAGGAGTCCTAAAGTTAGGAGTGATACGCCCTTTATTTTTAGGAGTTGCTCCTAAATTCGCCAGTTAGGAGCTATTTTTAGCCTTGAAGGGTTAGTTCACCCAAAAATGAAAATTAAGTCATTAATTACTCACCCCCATGCTGTTCCAACCCCGTAAGACCTTCGTTCATCTTCGGAACACAAATAAAGATATTTTTGATTGAATCTGAGAGCTGGATCAGTCCTAGACTGCCTCAATTATACGTTTATCAAGCGACGAGACTACTTTTTGTGCGAACAAAACATAAATAACGACTTTATTCCACTATTATTCCATTACTTCCTTATGGGCGCATGCGCGAGAACTGAGACGAGGACGTTCTCATTCGTCTACTTCTTGTTACCGGCTGCTCACCGCTTAGGAGTTTTACCGCCCCCTACCGTATAAAATGATGATCCATATATAAGGCGCTCCGGATTATAAGGAACACTGTCGTTTTTTGAGAAGATTAAAGGCTTTTAAGTGCACCTTATAGTGCGGAAAATACGCAAATTGAAAAGCGTATATACAGCGCGCATCTTCCTCTGCTTGTAAACAAAAAGTTTTGCGCTTCCAGCTATATCAGCACATCATCTTATACGGTAGGTGGCGGTAAAACTCCTAAGCGGTGAGCAGCCGTAACAAGAAGTAGACGAATGAGAACGTCCTCGTCTCAGTTCTCGCGCATGCGCCCATAAGGAAGTAATAGTCGAATAAAGTCGTTATTTATGTTTTTTTCGCACAAAAAGTAGTCTCGTCGCTTGATAAACTTATAATTGAGCCGCTGTAGGCACATGCAATATTTAAACCTTTTCTTTAATGACTTTCTGGGCCGTCAAGAGCCAGTCCCTTAGGCAGTCTATATAGGACTGATCCAGCTCTCAGATTCAATCAAAAATATCTTTATTTGTGTTCCGAAGACGAACGAAGGTCTTACGGGGTTGGTACAGCATGGGGGTGAGTAATTAATGACTTAATTTTCATTTTTGGGTGAACTAACCCTTTAACATTCTTTGTGAATACGGCCCCTGATGTGGAAGTACATTTATAGTTTACCCAGTGTCATCATTTCCTAACCCTCATATCATTCCTAACCTCTATAAGAAAAAAGGAGACATTTTGCAGAGTGTCCAAGCTTAAGTTTTATGTGGCTCATGAAAATCTTTGCATGGCTTTCAAATATCATTCCTCTTTAAAGGCTTTATGCTTTTCAAGGGCTTTATATGATGTCAAAACTGATTGGTTCTTGTGCATCTTGGTACCAAAAACATAGTTATTGAAAATTTGGTAACGCTTCCTTTTACAGTACAGTACTTACCATGTACTTACCTAGAAAGTACTGGCTAATATAAGGTAAGTAGATTGAACAGGGGTAGGTTTTTTAGTTTGAGATTGTAGAATTACGCTGGAGAAGATTTGTAAAGCATAAAGACGTTAAGGTGAAGTTAATACTTTTGCGTTCCGCAAGAAACTTTGCATTCGCTATGACAGTTTTCCAGCATCCCTCCACTACCCCATCTCCTCACTTCTAACTATTCTTATCCCAGCCTGGGATGAGGGGAGTACTCTGGGTTTGGGACAAATTCTGAGCTCGAAGACCTCCCCTCAGATAACATGACCAATACACCTTTAACCTTTACTCTATGTGTGAACTTGTGAACTATCTTATATAAATATTTTCTTCATGTCCCCTCAGGGTCTCCATCGACTTTAAACAATTAAAAGTTCAGTCTTACTTGTTTAAATTTCATTTTCGGAAATTTTTTGTTTAATTTTCATTTTCGGGTGAAGTTTACCTTGCTGAACAAAAATAACACAGACAGAACCCAAACAGAACCCAAATGTATGAAATGCTCATTGTGATGTAGGAGGCTTATGGGGAACATCTGATTGCTCTACCATGGGCCAGTAGTAACGAATAGATTCTGAAATACTCCTGTGGGTCACAGGAGAAGCAAAGGGAGGGCTGAGGGCAAGGCACGGCCTCTGATTAAACTTCAGTAGTGAAGCTGGGAGAGCACTCAAGCTCTGTGGAAACCCCATCAATCAGTCCCAGATAAAAGAGCTGACCACAAGACCCACTTTCAACAGAGGAACACAGAGTCAGACAAGCCATAAAGGATTTCCTCTGGTGTTAACCGTCCATAAAGCCGCAGGAGCAAATCTCACTTCGGAAGTCTTCACAGTTGGCTCTGAATACTGAGGGCAAAAAGAAAGGACATGGAGAGTGACTACTCGATATTCTTTAGACATACACATGACAACACACAGGATTAGTTCACCTCAAAATGAAAACTTCCAAATAATTTACTCAACCCAATGCCATCCAAGATATCCATGTGTTTATTTCCTCAGTGGAAGAGAGAATACGTTTTTTGAGGAAAACATTTCTGGATTTTTATTCGAATAATGGACTTCAATGGCAACCAACGTTTTGAAAGAGTGACCTTTCAACGTGATGACGTAGTTCCCGGCGTTGGTTGCCATTGAAGTCCATTATTCGAAGAATCCAGAAATGTTTTCCTCAAAAAACTTGTTTTCTCTTCTTCTACTGAGGAAAGAAAGACATGGATATCTTCGATGGCATTGGGGTGAGTAAATAATTAAGAAATTTTCATTTTGAGGTGAACTAATCCTTTAAGGGATTGAAAAAAGGAAGTAATGAAGGGTCCTCAAATGGGTTTGACTAAATTGGCAAAATTTACTTTATTGGCTGAAATTTTTTTTTTTACAGAAGTTAGAGAACATGAACTCTCATCGTCTCCCTCTGCTATGCCAATTCTCACCATTCACAATCACAACACAGGGGCCACGGGTTGGCACATCGCCGGGATGGACCTGCTGTGTCTTCATCGATTGGTTCGTCCATGGTTTCGTCTCTTATCTAAATCTGATCACTGAGTTGACTTTGGGGTAAAGCTGAAGGTGATTGCTGTTTGGCTGTCCCAATCAGTGGCGCCTGCACAATCCAATCACGTTTGAGAGGGAAACCACAAATTGAGGGTTTCTGAGATTTTTCTATTTTCCTTTTTAGTAGGAATGGGTACTCACAGTTATGGATAGAAATGTAGCGGAGAGAAGAGTACAATATTTGCCTCTTAATGTACTTGAGTAAAGTCATGAATATTCCCCAAAATGATACTCGAGGAAAGTACAGATCCCTCAAAATTGTAAGGTGCATTGCGCAAGTTTTTGAGTTTTTGCAGAACTACGCCTCCTCTGGCGACAAGCGAAACTGCAACCAGAGGTGACCACACGCACACGCACGCTTGCACAAACTGTTCATAACCAAAGGAGCATCAGCTGCACAAATCTTTTGTTTTAAATATATGAAAGGAAAGGCATTTGAGTAAATTACACACTTATGTGTGAGGGAAAAACGTTGGTAGTAGAAAACTTCGGTTTTTGAAACTGTAATGGTTAAAACATAACTGTTTTATGTGCTTACTGTATCGACTTATGATTGTATTATTATGGAAACACATTCATGATCAATATAATGACGAATGCATGGAACGGTACGGTTCGGTACGGCAAATTTGGCGCTTTTCCACTGCATGGTACGGTACGGTACGGCTCGCTTTAAATGGTACCACCTCTGTTGAGGTTCCAAGCGTACCGTTCCGATACTAACACACACTGCAGACCACTGATTGGTCAGACAGAATAGTCACATCATTGTATTTGCGAGACATCAAACCCGCTAGATTTAAATAGCCAGTTACAGCCACCGATGTAGCACCTGTTTTAAAACTATCTGCTTGACTTGCTTGAAGAAAAAAGAAAGAAAGAAAACTTCCAAAAAAGAAATGGCATAATCGTGGTCGGTGGACAAAGTGCAGACGTTCCTCTCGTTGGTTGCCGAGAAGCGGATAAATTATTACGATCAGACTATAATCCCACCCACTTTGAAGCGGTACTAACTGCAGTGGAAAAGCAAAAGCGAACTGAGCCATGCCGAGCCGAGCCGTAACGTGCAGTGGAAAAAGCGAAGCGAACCGAACCGTGCCGCACCGAACCGTACTGAGCCGTACCGAGCCGTACCAGCAATGGAAAACGCCATGAGTTATTACTTTGTATAGGATCCCGTTTGAGCCCTAGTGCAGACCGGAGATCTCTCCATTTGTTGAAAGCCTTCCCGATGTTGACTCTCGTCTTATTTCGACGCCTGGCACTAGATAAACGTTTTATTTTCTTTGTCTTACGTGGAGTTTGCATTGGGGTTTGGAATGCACTACAAGCCGGTCTCTTTGAATCCATCTTCTACTTTTGTCGAAAGTTGACTAACGTTTTGTCGCTCGAGTTGTCTTCGCTGATACGGAGAATGGCAGCGAATACACAAACCTGCCAGACATAGCCAGGTGAGCGTGAACACGCATGACGTCGTCACACCCAGTCTCAAATTGCATCCCGAATCCATCTAATTTATTTTACTGTACAGGATTATAGAGGCAATCGCAGTGATCAGAGAAGGGCTCATTCAGCCCATCAGGCAATTGTTTAAGCATGTATGGGTTACAAAAACGGCTATTTTTAACATGAAATGTTGTGCAATACAGTAAATGTACTCCGCTACTGTCCAGCTCTGAATATGTTTACATTTTGACAGTCTATGTTGCTTTCAATGTTAATTCCAGTTTTAGGCTAGGAAAACATTGGCTAGGAAAACATCTTGACAGATCCGGATCTGGTGACTGTAAGTATACGAAAAAAAAAAGAAAAAAAAAACTCATTCCAGGATTCTGGGAGTCTAACTTTTTCTCATGTGTCAGAAAGCCCTGCAATGCCTCAGAAACTGCTGATGCAATAGGCTGTGGTCCACTTTGGTCACATGTTACTTCCCTCATACACCACTGGCATCAAACCATGTCATTATGGTGAAATCGTTTACATTCCACACTCACCATTTTGTCTAACCAAACCTCACAATCCACATTTTTTAAATATAAACTCAACATAAATCTTATGTCCAGTATTCACATAAATCCAGTATTTTGTAAATGTACAACAAGCAAATTACGGATAGTTCACCCCAAAATTAGTATTATGTCATAATTTATTCACTCGATTTCTTCAGTGGAACATGAAAGAAATGTTGACGTTTTGCCCATAATGAAAGTCAAAACCATGGAACCCCATTGACTGTATGGACAAAAAGCATTTTTCTAAACACAGGTTGGCGATTCTCAGAAGAAAAAAGTACAAAAGCTGTCACAGGGGCGTACCTTTCCAAAGGTACACCTTACCTTATTTACCCTCTAAAGGGTGCATTTTATTGCCTTAGTACCTAAAGTGTACAGGTTAGTACCTAAATGGTATATTTTAGTACCTTATTGAACCAACCCAGAGAAAGCTTTTGTACTTTTTTGAGTGAGAGTAAGTGAATGATTCACCTTAATGATTCATTATAAACTGTAGTAGGCTGTAGGAAAACAATGCTGCACTGTGAGATTCAAGCAACAGGTTAAAGATGGATCTGGGGACCTCCTCTTCCTCAGTGAGATAAGAACAGGATCGTTAAAGTCCAGACCGCTCTGTCTTCCTGCTTAATTGCAGCTGTCTAATGTTAGAGCTAGACAGCAGTCAAGGAGGCTGTTATCAGAAGCATAGCACAGCATAGCCCGAAAGAAAAGCCTTTTTTTGTGTCAGGGCACCTACTGTGGTCAATCAATACAGTGTAAATAATCTTCTACTGCATGGCGAGTCCAGGAGTAGAAAAGGAATTTTGTTCAGCCCTTGTAAAACAACATACTCACCTTCATGATGTTCCAAACCCAAATGCTGTGGTTTTCATGAAAAGGCTATCAGAACAGTGCCACAGAAGAACAATTTTGGGTTCCCAAAGAACCGTTGGCTCTTAAAATAATCATTTTTTCTTAGTGTTAAGAACATTTTAAACACCCCTTTTCCACTATAAAGAACCTTTTATTGAATGGAAAGTTTCATGGAACCATCGATGCTGATAAATAACCTTTATTTTTAAGACAGAGCATATGATGGACCACACAGCTCATAATTCACAAACAACCATCATGTCCACTGCAGCTCTCAGTCTTCATCCCGTCTCACATTTTCAAACCAGCACATTGTGTTCAGTTACGGCACATGACAAATCCCATGATATTTTGCCATGTCGAGTTTGGCACGCTAGGTGATCTCAAAAGTGATTTCTGATCTGAAACGACTTGGATTTTGGTCTGTTCCTCACATTGGTTCGAATGGCTTCAGAAGACTTGGAATATAGAGCATTATTGATTTTTAGAGCTTGACAAACATGGTTTCTATGAACTGTCTGGAAAAGAGAAAATATCCCAACAGAAATGACAGTTTAAAGGAAGAAGAACATGTATGGAAAGCAGTTTTTCTGGTCATGTTCACCTCATATTTCTGTAACATTTAACTCCACATTCTTGCAATGTCGTTTACCTCCTTTCCATAGGATCCCCCTTACAGCAGATGAATGAATAAGCATGAGTGTGTCTGCCAGCTGCTTTCAGAGCAGGACCACATGAGCCGCGGAAACCACCCTCAGAGTATCCCAAATAATCCCGTATCTCCCTACCGCAGAGCCGCCAAACACCTGACACCTTCCCACACAACACCGCCAGGGTCCCTTTAAACATTAATGAGCTTTAAATTATGACGTGTTTAAAGAAATTGAGTTTGACTAGGGAGAGATATTTCCCTTGAGGGATCTTTCATCCTGCTTTCTTAACTGGCTTTCAGTGGAGAACATTTGGCAAGTACAGTTATCCCACAATGCCAGGTGGTGAGAGTGAGAAAGAATAAACACTATCTTTTGGCATGATGACCTGGAGCAAAGTGGGACAAGGGTCCTAATTTTGCCTTCTTGTGTAGAGCTGTGATAAAGCAGGTGGGGCTAAAGGATAACAGAGCTGAAAGAAAACTGCATGTAGATGTTTTCACATTAACTAAATCCACTGCGTTCTAATCTGGAAAGCCACAGAAATTCCACACCCTCTCCGTCAATGTGAGCTGAGTAAGGAAAGTAGTTGCAAACACATAAGGCTGTATTAAAGATGAAGTGTGCACTTTTTGTCACACTTGCGGCTCCGAATGGATTTGCAAAAAGTAATTGTTCCACACAGGTTTCCCTAAAGCTCCTAACACCTCTTCTGAAGGAAGCAGAAAGTTTGAGATGGTCCTTACTGCAGAACATGAAATCCAGGGGGAGGAGTCGGATCCAGATACAACTCCTCCCACCTTATATATATATATATATATATATATATATATATATATCGTCCCCTTGGAATTATAAGGTTCTATCTGCGTTCTGAGCAGTTTTGAGATATTGAGCTTCAAAGTTTTTGCATTCCATATAGGAAAATGTGTATGGGAACATGTTTCTTTCAAACATAAAAATAACAGTGACCCTAAATGTACAAAACACATCACATAATGTAAAAAAATTGCCACAGAATAAGAAAATGTGAATAACTCAATTTTGACAAAAATGTCAGATAGAACCTTATAATTCCAAGGGGACGATATATCTAAACCTACCCAGCTCCACCCCGATCCCTAAACCCACCCCTAAACCAACCCAGCGTCACCCCCTGATCCCTAAACCCACCCCTAAACCAACCCAGCGTCACCCCCTGATCCCTAAACCCATACCTAAACCTACCCAGCTCCACCCCGATCCCTAAACCCATACCTAAACCTACCCAGCTCCACCCCTGATCCTAAACCCACCCCTAAACCAACCCAGCGTCACCCCCTGATCCCTAAACCCACCCCTAAACCAACCCAGCTTCACCCCCTGATCCCTAAACCCACCCCTAAACCAACCCAGCTTCACCCCCTGATCCCTAAACCCACACCTAAACCAACCCAGCGTCACCCCCTGATCCCTAAACCCACCCCTAAACCAACCCAGCGTCACCCCCTGATCCCTAAACCCACCCCTAAACCAACCCAGCTTCACCCCCTGATCCTAAACCCACCCCTAAACCAACCCAGCTTCACCCCTGATCCCTAAACCCACCCCTAAACCAACCCAGCTTCACCCCCTGATCCCTAAACCCACACCTAAACCAACCCAGCGTCACCCCTGATCCCTAAACCCACCCCTAAACCAACCCAGCTTCACCCCCTGATCCTTAAACCCAACCCTAAACCAACCCAGCTTCACCCCCTGATCCCTAAACCCACACCTAAACCAACCCAGCTTCACCCCCTGATCCCTAAACCCACACCTAAACCTACCCAGCTCCACCCCTGATCCCTAAACCCATCCCTAAACCAACCCAGCTTCACCCCCTGATCCCTAAACCCACCCCTAAACCAACCCAGCGTCACCCCCTGATCCCTAAACCCACCCCTAAACAACCCAGCTTCACCCCCTGATCCCTAAACCCACCCCTAAACCAACCCAGCGTCACCCCTGATCCCTAAACCCATCCCTAAACCTACCCAGCTCCACCCCTGATCCCTAAACCCACCCCTAAACCAACCCAGCTTCACCCCCTGATCCCTAAAACCCACCCCTAAACCAACCCAGCTTCACCCCCTGATCCTAAACCCACACTAAACCACCCAGCGTCACCCCCTGATCCCTAAACCCACCCCTAAACCAACCCAGCTTCCACCCCCTGATCCTTAAACCCAACCCTAAACCAACCCAGCTTCACCCCCTGATCCCTAAACCCACACCTAAACCAACCCAGCTTCACCCCCTGATCCCTAAACCCACACCTAAACCTACCCAGCTCCACCCCCTGATCCCTAAACCCATCCCTAAACCAACCCAGCTTCACCCCCTGATCCTAAACCCACCCCTAAACCAACCCAGCGTCACCCCCTGATCCCTAAACCCACCCCTAAACCAACCCAGCTTCACCCCTGATCCCTAAACCAACCAGCGTCACCCCTGATCCCTAAACCCATCCCTAAACCTACCCAGCTCCACCCCCTGATCCCTAAACCCACCCCTAAACCAACCCAGCTTCACCCCCTGATCCCTAAACCCACCCCTAAACCAACCCAGCTTCACCCCCTGATCCCTAAACCCACCCCTAAACCAACCCAGCTTCACCCCCTGATCCCTAAACCCACCCCTAAATCTACCCAACTCCACCCCTCAGATCTGGATCTGACTCCGCCCCCTGGATATTGTGTACTGCAATGAGGTGCTACTGGAAAGTTTGGAAAATTTTCCAATTGTATCTTTGTATTCCGTATTTGGAATAATGGTACAAGGGCTGCACAATATATCACAATGAGCACGATATAAGCACGATATATGACGTTTGTAGAGCGACGTTCGTCTATTTGAATAAACGAGCAGACAATCTGATTAGCTACTTGCTCTACGTTTATTTACAATTAACAGCAAAACAACTATAACTGAATGTGCTTTCCCATAATATAAATCACACACAGTAAACAAAACCTTAACCCATTCAGACCCTGTGTCCATTACAATGGACATCACATGTCAGCCCCCTTTTTTAACTTATGGAGCATTTCACCTAGTTTAAAGCCTGCAGTCCATGAGATTGGACGTTTGTCATCCAATCAAATGCCAGTAAAGCTCTGCTTGTAGTAATTATATATAAAAAACTATACATTGAAGAGAAGCATGGCAGCACTTCCCTCCAAACACAGAAGGAAGCAACGTTTTCTAAGGTTTTGTATATATTTTTGCCAGTATTTCAAAGTTTGTATGTAACAATGTCCTGGCTCTTCTTTAACTTATTTTTTTTGGTGTGAAAAAATAAGTTTCTCCAATCTTCTCAAAACTCTGGATTCTGATAGAGGGCCAGGAGACATAAACCTGAGTGCAAAAATGGAGGCTCTAGACCCTTCCAGAGCTGAGATATCGAAACTCAAAAATTCGACCCGAAAAAAAAAAACGACAGTGGTACCCCTTTCGTTTTTTTTTTTCGGGCGAAAAATGAAGTTTCTCCAATCTTCTCAAAACTCTGGATTCTGATAGAGGGCCATGAGACTTAAACCTGAGTGCAAAAATGGAGGCTCTAGACCCTTCCAGAGCTGAGATATCAAAACTCAAAAATTCGACCCGAAAAAAAAAACGACAGTGGTACCCCTTTCGTTGTTTTTTTTCGGGGCGAAAAATGAAGTTTCTCCAATCTTCTCAAAACTCTGGATTCTGATAGAGGACCAGGAGACTTAAAAGTGATTGCAAAAATGGAGGCTCTAGACCTTTCCAGAGCTGAGATATCAAAACTCAAAAATTCGACCCGAAAAAAAAACCGACAGTGGTACCCCTTTCGGTTTTTTTTTTGGGCGAAAAATGAAGTTTCTCCAATCTTCTCAAAACTCTGGATTCTGATAGAGGGCAGGAGACATAAACCTGAGTGCAAAAATGGAGGCTCTAGACCCTTCCAGAGCTGAGATATCGAAAAATTTAAAAATTCGACCCGAAAAAAAAAACGACAGTGGTACCCCTTTCGTTTTTTTTTTTATGGGCGAAAAATGAAGTTTCTCCAATCTTCTCAAAACTCTGGATTCTGATAGAGGGCCATGAGACTTAAACCTGAGTGCAAAAATGGAGGCTCTAGACCCTTCCAGAGCTGAGATATCGAAACTCAAAAATTCGACCCGAAAAAAAAACGACAGTGGTACCCCTTTCGGTTTTTTTTTGGGGGCGAAAAATGAAGTTTCTCCAATATTCTCAAAACTCTGGATTCTGATAGAAGGCCAGGATACATAAACCTGAGTGCAAAAATGGAGGCTCTAGACCCTTCCAGAGCTGAGATATCGAAACTCAAAAATTCGACCCGAAAAAAAAAACGACAGTGGTACCCCTTTCGGTTTTTTTTGGGGGCGAAAAATGAAGTTTCTCCAATATTCTCAAAACTCTGGATTCTGATAGAGGGCAAGAAGACATAAACCTGAGTGCAAAAATGGAGGCTCTAGACCCTTCCAGAGCTGAAATATCGAAACTCAAAAATTCGACCCGAAAAAAAAACGACAGTGGTACCCCTTTCGTTTTTTTTTTTTGTGCGAAAAATTAAGTTTCTCCAATCTTCTCAAAACTCTGGATTCTGATAGAGGGCAAGAAGACATAAACCTGAGTGCAAAAATGGAGGCTCTAGACCCTTCCAGAGCTGAGATATCGAAACTCAAAAATTCGACCCGAAAAAAAAACGACAGTGGTAGTCCTTTCGTTTTTTTTTTTATGGGCAAAGAATGAAGTTTCTCCAATCTTCTCAAAACTCTGGATTCTGATAGAGGACCAGGAGACTTAAAAGTGATTGCAAAAATGGAGGCTCTAGACCTTTCCAGAGCTGAGATATCGAAACTCAAAAATTCGACCCGAAAAAAAAAAAACGACAGTGGTACCCCTTACGTTTTTTTTTTGGGCGAAAAATTAAGTTTCTCCAATCTTCCCAAATCGATTCTGATAGAGGGCCATGAGACTTAGACCTGAGTGCAAAAATGGAGGCTCTAGCCCCTTCCAGAGCTGAGATATCGAAACTCAAAAATTCGGCCCGAAAAAAAAACGACAGTGGTACCCCTTACGTTTTTTTTTGGGCGAAAAATTAAGTTTCTCCAATTTTCCCAAATTCTGATAGAGGGCCATGAGACTTAGACCTGAGTGCAAAAATGGAGGCTCTAGCCCCTTCCAGAGCTGAGATATCGAAACTCAAAAATTCGGCCCGAAAAAAAAACGACAGTGGTACCCCTTACGTTTTTTTTTTTTGGGCGAAAAATTAAGTTTCTCCAATCTTCCCAAAACTCTGGATTCTGATAGAGGGCCATGAGACTTAGACCTGAGTGCAAAAATGGAGGCTCTAGCCCCTTCCAGAGCTGAGATATCGAAACTCAAAAATTCGGCCCGAAAAAAAAAACGACAGTGGTACCCCTTACGTTTTTTTTTTTTGGGCGAAAAATTAAGTTTCTCCAATCTTCCCAAATTCTGATAGAGGGCCATGAGACTTAGACCTGAGTGCAAAAATGGAGGCTCTAGCCCCTTCCAGAGCTGAGATATCGAAACTCAAAAATTCGGCCCGAAAAAAAACGACAGTGGTACCCCTTACGTTTTTTTTTTTGGGCGAAAAATTAAGTTTCTCCAATCTTCCCAAATTCTGATAGAGGGCCATGAGACTTAGACCTGAGTGCAAAAATGGAGGCTCTAGCCCCTTCCAGAGCTGAGATATCGAAACTCAAAAATTCGGCCCGAAAAAAAAACGACAGTGGTACCCCTTACGTTTTTTTTGTTGGCAAAAAAAAAATTTCTCCAATCTTCCCAAAATTCTGATAGAGGGCCATGAGACTTAGACCTGAGTGCAAAAATGGAGGCTCTAGCCCCTTCCAGAGCTGAGATATCGAAACTCAAAAATTCGGCCGAAAAAAAAACGACAGTGGTACCCCTTACGTTTTTTTTTGGGCGAAAAATTAAGTTTCTCCAATCTTCCCAAACTCTGGATTCTGATAGAGGGCCATGAGACTTAGACCTGAGTGCAAAAATGGAGGCTCTAGCCCCTTCCAGAGCTGAGATATCGAAACTCAAAAATTCGGCCCGAAAAAAAAACGACAGTGGTACCCCTTACGTTTTTTTTTTTGGGCGAAAAATTAAGTTTCTCCAATCTTCCCAAATTCTGATAGAGGGCCATGAGACTTAACCTGAGTGCAAAAATGGAGGCTCTAGCCCCTTCCAGAGCTGAGATATCGAAACTCAAAAATTCGGCCGAAAAAAAAACGACAGGGTACCCCTTACGTTTTTTTTTTGGGGCGAAAAATTAAGTTTCTCCAATCTTCCCAAATTCTGATAGAGGGCCATGAGACTTAGACCTGAGTGCAAAAATGGAGGCTCTAGCCCCTTCCAGAGCTGAGATATCGAAACTCAAAAATTCGCCCGAAAAAAAAACGACAGTGGTACCCCTTACGTTTTTTTTTTGGGCGAAAAATTAAGTTTCTCCAATCTTCCCAAAACTCTGATTCTGATAGAGGGCCATGAGACTTAGACCTGAGTGCAAAAATGGAGGCTCTAGCCCCTTCCAGAGCTGAGATATCGAAACTCAAAAATTCGACCCGAAAAAAAAACGACAGTGGTACCCCTTACGTTTTTTTTTATTGGGCGAAAAATTCTTCTCAAATCTTCCCAAATTCTGATAGAGGGCCATGAGACTTAGACCTGAGTGCAAAAATGGAGGCTCTAGCCCCTTCCAGAGCTGAGATATCGAAACTCAAAAATTCGGCCCGAAAAAAAACGACAGTGGTACCCCTTACGTTTTTTTTTGGGCGAAAAATTAAGTTTCTCCAATCTTCCCAATTCTGATAGAGGCCATGAGACTTAGACCTGAGTGCAAAAATGGAGGCTCTAGCCCTTCCAGAGCTGAGATATCGAAACTCAAAAATTCGGCCGAAAAAAAAAAAAACGACAGTGGTACCCCTTACGTTTTTTTTTTGGGCGAAAAATTAAGTTTCTCCAATCTTCCCAATTCTGATAGAGGGCCATGAGACTTAGACCTGAGTGCAAAAATGGAGGCTCTAGCCCCTTCCAGAGCTGAGATATCGAAACTCAAAAATTCGGCCCGAAAAAAAAACGACAGTGGTACCCCTTACGTTTTTTTTTTGGGCGAAAAATTAAGTTTCTCCAATCTTCCCAAATTCTGATAGAGGGCCATGAGACTTAGACCTGAGTGCAAAAATGGAGGCTCTAGCCCCTTCCAGAGCTGAGATATCGAAACTCAAAAATTCGGCCGAAAAAAAAACGACAGTGGTACCCCTTACGTTTTTTTTTTTGGGCGAAAAATTAAGTTTCTCCAATCTTCCAAATTCATGATAGAGGCCATGAGACTTAGACCTGAGTGCAAAAATGGAGGCTCTAGCCCCTTCCAGAGCTGAGATATCGAAACTCAAAAATTCGGCCCGAAAAAAAAAACGACAGTGGTACCCCTTACGTTTTTTTTTTTGGCGAAAAATTAAGTTTCTCCAATCTTCCCAAATCTGATAGAGGGCCATGAGACTTAGACCTGAGTGCAAAAATGGAGGCTCTAGCCCCTTCCAGAGCTGAGATATCGAAATCAAAAATTCGGCCCGAAAAAAAAAACGACAGTGGTACCCCTTACGTTTTTTTTTGGGCGAAAAATTAAGTTTCTCCAATCTCCCAAAATTCTGATAGAGAGGCCATGAGACTTAGACCTGAGTGCAAAAATGGAGCGCTCTAGCCCCTTCCAGAGCTGAGATATCGAAAACAAAAAAAATTCGGCCGAAACGACAGTGGTACCCCTTACGTTTTTTTTGGGCGAAAAATTAAGTTTCTCCAATCTTCCACAAATCTGATAGATAGAGGCCATGAGACTTAGACCTGAGTGCAAAAATGGAGGCTCTAGCCCCTTCCAGAGCTGAGATATCGAAACTCAAAAATTCGGCCCGAAAAAAAAAACGACAGTGGTACCCCTTACGTTTTTTTTTTTTGGGCGAAAAATTAAGTTTCTCCAATCTTCCAAACTCTGGATTCTGAGGCCATGAGACTTAGACCTGAGTGCAAAAATGGAGGCTCTAGCCCCTTCCAGAGCTGAGATATCGAAACTCAAAAATTCGGCCCGAAAAAAAAAACGACAGTGGTACCCCTTACGTTTTTTTTTGGCGAAAAATAAGTTTCTCCAATCTTCCCAAAAATTCTGATAGAGGGCCATGAGACTTAGACCTGAGTGCAAAAATGGAGGCTCTGCCCCTTCCAGAGCTGAGATATCGAAACTCAAAAATTCGGACCCGAAAAAAAAAACGACAGTGGTACCCCTTACGTTTTTTTTTTTGGGCGAAAAATTATCCGTTTCTCAATTCCCAAATTCTGATAGAGGGCATGAGACTTAGACCTGAGTGCAAAAATGGAGGCTCTAGCCCCTTCCAGAGCTGAGATATCGAAACTCAAAAATTCGGCCCGAAAAAAAAAACGACAGTGGTACCCCTTACGTTTTTTTTTTGGGCGAAAAATTAGTTTCTCCAATCTTCCCAATTTCTGATAGAGGGCTATGAGACCTTGAGTGCAAAAATGGAGGCTCTAGCCCCTTCCAGAGCTGAGATATCGAAACTCAAAAATTCGGCGCAAAAAAAAAACGACAGTGG